>ML779771.1:244444-277726 GCA_009831015.1 Picea engelmannii | reverse complement strand
GAGCATTTGTGCTTTGCTGTTCTTGGGGTCACGGGCACGGAGGGCCAAGAAACCGAAAGGTTTCTTGGATCTAGGAAGCCGGCTAGGCTCCTAGTTGGCAGGGAGGATTTCGTTGTTTCACTCTGGGCAAGCGGGAAAAGAATGCTTGGAAGCGCCCAAGACTACAGTACAACCGGTGAGCTTCGACAAGCTAAGGAAGAGGTATTTTTCAGTGATATTTTGTTATTGATGTTTTGAGTATACTTATGTTTTAAGTTATTAAATCTTAAATTTATCCTACTACTTATTTCATCATGTTATTAGATTTATCATTGAGAAGATGTAGAAGAAATGGGTAAATAAAAATCAATGAAATAATGCTAAAATGAAGTTGTTATTGTGTATGTATTTAATAAATGATTATTTGCTTAGCATCTTGTACTTGGGTGCTACATATATACATTCATTATCTATTTTAATATTTATTGTATTCTCAAACTTTATATTGTTTTATACAAGCACTAATTTTTCATGATTATTTGTAATTATAAAGTTAGATTTTCCCCTTAACTTTATGCACAAAGCACCAAGTAGTAGCAGAAATGATGTTGTAGTACAAGATGAATAACTTGAAGCCGATAATGAAGATCAAGTTAATGATCCCATGGAAGTAGATGAAAATAATAACATAGTTAAAGATGATGGGACAAATCAAATGATCCAAGACTTATTCGGTCATCCAGATAAGGATCATGGGGACAATAGTGATGGTATTTATGATGAACCTTTGATTGAAAAGGCAAATAAATGAATTTATAAAGGGTCAAGAGAAAATATTCTCTCCACTACATTGATGCCGGTGAACTTGAAAGTTATGAATCATTTGTCGAACACTTGTATGACACAGATCCTAAGGTATGTAATATGTTTCTTCACATCTACATAAAGGTTGACTTTTCCCCATTTGTTTTAGTGTTAATTAATGTGTAAACTAAAAATGAAATATTTACAATTACTATTCTTTACATCAATTATTTATTTTTAATGTTTTAGATTGTTAGGTGAATTTTTGTTACCCTCGTCAAGTATTTTACCTCGCACATATCGAGATTTACATGCCATTATGAAAGACATCGGAATGGAGTATCAAAGTATAGATGCATGTCCTAATGATCATATTATATATAATGGACAACATGCGTCGAAAACATAATGTCTGGTATGTGGTATAAGTAGATATCGAACTGATCAAGTAACAAAAATGGTCCCTCAAAAGGTTCTTCAACATATTACCATAATTCCACGTTTGCAACGATTGTTCAAGTGCCAAAGCATAGCACCGTTTATGGATTACCATGCACGAAATATAATTGAAGATGACATTCTTTGAATGCCTGCAGATGGTTATGCATTTAAGGAAATTATTGCAAAATGGTCATAATTTATAGATGAACCTCGTAATGTTAGGCTTCCATTGGCAACTGGTGGTTTTAATCCATTTGGAGATCTTCGATCTGTTTACTTAGTGTGGCCTATTTTTGTTATCAATAATAACATTCCTCCTTGGATTTCAATAAAGAGGGAGCACATAATGTTGACAATGATTATTCTAGGTATTTGTTTACATTAATTTTTCGAATTCAGATTTTTCATTTTTCACTTTTTTTACATAACATCTTTTATTTATTTATTTATGTATATATACATACCATGGTAGTAATTTCAAACAATTAGGTAAGTACCAAGTTAAATATATAAATGTGTATATCAAGCCTCTTATCGACGAGCTACTAAAGTTATGGGAGGGCATCACTATGTATGACATCTGTAAACCAATTGGGCAGAAGAGATTTCAATGTCGTGGAATACTTTTATGGACAATTCATGATGCCCCAAGACTAACACATTTTTGTGGTATGTAAAGTTCCATATTGCACGCTTGAATAGTATATAGTTCATTGAATATATCATGCATGTTGTTTAAATGATCATTTCGTATATATATTATTAATTCACATTAATCCATCTGTTGCAATTCTTCAAAGAAAGGGTGAATTTGCATGTACAGTTTGTGGTCCTAAGATGAAATCTCGTTGGTCAAACAATTTAGGAAAGGAGGTGTTTGATGAGTATACACTTCCTCTCTAAGAACCATAAGTATCGTACTACTAAAAAATATTTTTTCAATGGGAAACAAGAGACTGGATTAAAACCACAAAGAATGACACCTCGCCTATGGAAGTTGGCATATGAAAGAATTAATCCTTGAGGTACGCATTTTGTTTATGTATCGTAAATGGAATCATGTTTTGAAATTTTATTTTAATTATTCATTTTTATTTTACCGCATTTGATAAATAATGTTCTGATTTTTTTTATGCTTCATCAATGTTGTCGTCATGAAGGTAGTATTAATGGGCTTCCACAAGGAATGAAATGTTATCCCACTCAATTAATGAGGTTTCATTACCACAAGGACCTAAAAATAGTTCATTTATTTGATACAATGCATATCGGGAAGAATGTGACAGAAACATTATGGTGAATCATAGATGGCAAGAGGGATAAATAAAAAATTGTCAAAATTTGTAATGACATTCAGGAAGCCAATCATGCAATACCAAGTGTGATCCGATCAAATAACGATGGAGACCAAAATAACCTTCCATTGTTATTAATAGAGCAACAAAGCAATGGTGTAAAAGAGGTCATTCAAAAAATTAAATTTCCCACAGGTTTTTGTTCAAACATAAAGAATATCTTAACGAAGAAAGGTGAATTTGGTGGGGTAAAAAGACATGATTGGCATACCTTCATTAAGGTAATTAATCATTTTAGTATTCATATTTATATATTGGTCATATACATTTTTTGATATTTTTAATTTTTTTCTAGTTTTGAACAAGTAACAATTCATTTTTATTGTTACAATATGTTCTACGTCTATCTCTCCCAAACAACTTTGACAACAATGTCAAACAAGTTATATATGATATTGGAAAATACATGAGGTAAGTAGCTGCAATATATATGCAAAAAAAATCAATTTTTTGTTGTACTTAAAGACATGTGTTTTACTTGTAATGTAATATGTATTCATATGTTTTGTTGAAACATGTTATTTTCTTGAGTCATGATCTGTAGATGGTTGTCATTGAAAGAAATCCATGAAGATGATATAAAGTATTGGAAGAGAGAAATTCCTCAGCTAATGTGTGAAATGCAGAAGTATCTACCTCCACTTAAGGAAAAATGTACTTTATGGATGGTTTTGTGGTGGTTTGAGGAATATTTCATGTCCAATAAGATATGTAAGATTAATTTAGGGGCCGAGGACCTTATTTTACTCCCCTAATGTCACCCATCTCCCATTTGTATGAAAAATATTCCTTTTATAGGACCCATGTCATAGATCAAGGCCTTCATCATGGCCCATTGGCCCAAGAATATTCATTTAGGGTCTAATTCCCTATATTTATCCCCCAACCATGATTAAGGTCTCGATACAGTTCCTTCATCCATAAAACATTGTATCCTTAGTATGAAAAAACCTCTTATAAGTTCCCATATCCCAATTAATAGAGATCAAAGACCCCTTTTGGAGGGCCTTTTTGGTGCTTTAGGGACACATTAATAAAGCAGATCCTTACAATATTTATATAAGACTTGATGTGCTTTATTTCTTCCATTTACCATGGTCAAGACCCCAAGACTCATACTTGGTGTACAAAACCTCCTAATGGTGCCCGTGTTCGAAGCATAGACCAAATACCCCCTCTAAATGGTTTGTGTTGTGATTCAAGGACTCATTCATGGATCATGAGCCTTAAAAGATTCATTTAGGTACTAATACCATTTATTTTCTCCCATGACCATGGTTAAGGTATTGAGACCCATCCCTTATGCCTAAAACTTTCTAAGGATGATAATATATCATTCATAGGATAAAGAATCTATCTAGAGGGTTTATGTGATGGTTTGAGGTGTCATTAATGAATTATGATCCTAGAATATTATCTTAGGTACTATGGCCCTTATTTTCCTATGTCAACGATGATCAAGGCCATGAGACCCATGCTAGGTAGTACACAAAATCTCTCAATAATGTCCATATCCCATAATGAGGCCAATGATTTTGGTTTGTGTGGTGGTTTAAGTCCTAGTTCAAGGATCAATGCCCTATAAGATTCATTTTGGGTCGATATCCCAAGACCCATCCCTTATGTGCAAAGCCTCCTAATGGTACCCATATCCTACTCAAGGATGAAGGTACTTTATATAGGTTTTTTTGGTGGTTTGAGGAATCTTTCATGCTGATCTAGATTATTTTAGGAATGAAATGAAAGTAGAGATATTAAAATGAAATACTCAAAAAAATTGGCAGAAATAGAGAGATACAACAATACACGATTTGTATTAATGAAAAAAATGTACAGACACTGTAAAAATATAGAGTGCAAGACTTGCTACAATGATGACAATTTTATATATAAGAAGAGATGTGATTACACTCATTCAAGGCAAGTGTCTAGTCTAACCATGTCAAATTTCGATGCATACAGGCACATATTGAAGAAATTTCAACGTTGGCCCCATTCATTGCTCAATATGTGGAGTCAGTGCATGACATTTGTGGTGGGTGAATTGAAGCTTCCACGACATCAACTCGATTTGGTAATTCAATAATCAAACCCTCCTTAAGTATGATGCGGGGTTATCAAACATCCTTAAGTATTGAAACCCTCCCATACCTTCAAGGCAACTATCTAGTCTAACCATGTCAAATTTTGACGCATACGAGACTATATTGAAAAAAATTCAATGTTGGCCCCATTCACTACTCACTGTGTGGGTTCGAACCACCCAACCGAATGGGGCCAACATTGAAATTTTTTCAAACTGTTTCTGCATGCACTGAATTTTTTTCAAACTGTTTATAATTCATAACCACTATCCTCTATAACTTAACCCTTGTAACCCCTTACCTCCAACATGCATCAATGTTAATTATTAACTCATATAACACACTCATAGGCTTTCAAACAACCCATACAATGGACTCATGCGTTGGCTCGACCACCAGTCAAGTCTAGAAATGTTTAGATGGGGAGACCCCACTTGGTCAATTCTAGAAATGTTTCTAAGTTATATGACCAAAGGTTTATAGAACCTATTGGGTTGTACCAAGGGGTCAAATCAAGCATTATGGGAATATAAAACATTACGAACTTTGATATCATCAACCTAGTTGAATAAAGTATGGTGTATGAAGACCTTGTGGGAAGACCTTGGGGAAGAAAAATGAAAGAAACAATCTATATAGAGAAGGATAGGATAAAGCTCAAAAGAAACAATCTCTATAGAGAAGGATAGGATAAATCTCAAAGGAAATGGAAGAAGAATTATGATACCTCTATACCTTGAGGAAGGTAAACCTTGGTCAAAATAGTGGGAAGAATAATATGGAATTAAGGAGTTGTATCGGGCCCTAAATGAAAATGATGAGCATATTAAACCTAATTTCATAGGAGAGGTGCATTAAGGGTCCTTAATATCTATGGGTTATATTTTGAACACTGAGATCTATGAATAATGGATGTAAATCTATGACCCTAGAGAGAGGGTATGTTGGAGTATTGAGGCTATCCCCAAGGATAATGTCAAATATTTCTTATCAATAAGAGAAATACCATTTGTTTTTAGAATAATATTAGAGAATAAAATCATCTAATTGGACATTGTGATGAGATTTTATGGCCACATATGTTCCCAAATACAATATTAGAAGATATAACATATAAATGGTATAAGGTATAAATGGTATAAGGTGAGACATGGAAATGGAAAACATTGAAAGGAAATTTTATAAAAGACTTCTCCTTTTTCCATAGTTGGTGACAGGATTAGTATTGAAGTCTATGCTTGATGATTTATTAGGCTATAATCAAGTTTTTGTAGATGAATTAAGGGATTACCTTAAGACACCGAACACCTAACAATTATAACTCAATCACACCTAACCTCTATAAACCCTAATATAACCCATCTCTTGTATAACCTTTATACCCTTATAATTCATAACCACTATCCTCTATAACTTAACCCATGTAACCCCTTACCTAAAACATGCATCAATGTTAATTCTTAACTCATATAAAACACTTGTAGGCTTGCAAACGACCCATACAATGGACTCATGTGTTGGCTCAAGCACTAGTCATTAATCAAAGCTCTTGAGCTCAAGAATATTCAACAATATCTTGAGGCACAACTTGTTTTCCTTCCTCGACCATGGCCAAGATCCTATGATATATATAACTCAGTGCACAAAAACTCCTAATGGAGTCCATATATTCCAACTCCGATGATAAAAACCCCTTAGATGATAGGGCTTATGTTATGGTAATTTGCAGGTGTTGTTCATGGTGATTGATCCTAAGAATTGATGTTTAGGGAATAAGGTCTAAGTTTTTTCCTCCCGTCCTAACCATGGAATTTGAGATCAAGAAGGTTCATGTGTTAGGTATTAAGACCCTTCTTTTCCACTTAACCTGCATGTTAAGCCCTCAAGACCCATTTATATTGTACTTGTATCCCTCAAATAGTCCAAAAATAACCTACAATGGTCCTCTGATGTGAATTATATGTTACATAGGTCATGGACGAGTTAAGACCCATCCATGATGAAGAAGACCTCATAATGTCACCCATATTCAACTTGGATGCTAAAGACTCCCTAGAGAGGACTTGTGTCATGGGTTTTAGGGGTTTTCGATGGTGGTTGAGCTTGAGAAGGTTTATTTATGGCTTTAGGCCATTGTTTCCAACTTTCCATGTTTATGCCTCTACACCCATTTTCAATGAACAAAACCTAATCGTGATGCCTATATCCCTCTTAAAGGAAAAAGTTCTGTTATGTTGGTTTGAGGAATTGTTCAAAGATATTGAGCTTCAAAATATTCAACAATATTATAAGGCACTTGTTTTCATTCTTTGATGATAACTAAGGTCTTGTGACCCATCCATGGTCTTGTGTGGTGACCTGAGGACTTGTTCATGGCGCTTGAGCTAGAAATGATATGTTTGGGGCTTGAGTTGTTGTTTCCCTCCCTTGACCATGGTTAAGGGATCAAGTCTTGTTTTCCTACCACAACCATGTTCAAGGCCCCGAAACCCATATGTAGTATGAAAAACATATAAATGACGTTCATTTACAAATCTTAATCCAAATACATTGAAGTGAGAGATGATGTCATGGTTTCTAGGTATTTTTCATGGCACACGAGCTTGAGAAGGTTCAATTATGGCTTAATTCCTTTACTCCCCCCTTAACCATTTTTGGGTGTTAAGACCCATTTCTGGGGAACAAAACCTACTCATGGCACTTGTATCCTACTTGGAGGCCTTCAAGGAAGCCTTACAAATGAGTGATGTGTTGGTTTGAGGACTTATTCAAGGCTCTCAAGACTAAAAATATTCAAAAAGATCCTAAGGTACTTTTTTTTCTTCCTCAACCATGGTTAAGGACTCTCTACATGTCCTTACTGAAAAAAACCTCCTAATGGTGTCCTTATCCAACTCTGATGCTAAGGACCCCCTAGAGAGGGATTGTGTTGTGGTTTCTAGGTGTTGTTGTTACCCGATGTAGTTAAAACATTAGCAATAACAAAAGTCATGAGTACTAACCACCAATGTTTCTCACTAAAGGATTTTAGTCAACAAAAGCAACCAACCAACCACCCTTTTCCTAGGAGGCTGCCATGAGTTGGGGTAATCTATTTTGCAATTTTTCCTAGGACCTTACAAATTTTCCTAGGAGGCTGCCAAGGCATAGATACACAAAGGGAATCCTTGAATTGTCGAATGCCCTTAGGTGTTGTGACATTCCATATTTCTATAGTCTTGGAGTAATAATATATTATATATATATAATATTAATTAAATAAAAAAATAATAATAACAAAACATAAAAATAAATACAAAAATAAAAATAAAAACAAAAAACAATATATATTAATTAAATTAAATAATAATAATAATAATAAATTATTAAAAAAAAACAAAACATCAATATTCAAAACACATAACAATATCCCCATGCCCATTTCCATTCACGACCGAGAGAGCAACCAAACTCATAACACTATCCCTGCCCAGGAGTGGAGACCGAGATTTGATCAGACCGAGGGCATTGAGATGGAGGACATTGAGGGCATTGAGATAGAGGGAATTGAGACTGAGGGCATTGAGACATAGAGATAACCCAAACCTCGCACATGAGTGGATACATTCACGATCGAGGGAGAAATAAAACTCATAACAATATCCCCGTGTAGGAGTGGAGAACAAGATCCGATCAGACTGAGGGCATTGAGACTAAGGGAATTGAGGGCAATGAGATGGAGGGAATTGAGGGCAATGAGATGGAGGGAATTGAGATGGAGGGAATTAAGACTGAGGGAATTGAGACACAAAGAGAACCCAAACTCCACGTAGGAGTGGATACATTCATGACTGAGAGAGCATCCAAAATCATAACACTATCCCCAAGAAAGAGTGGAGACCGAGATCTAATCAGACTAAGGGCATTGAGACAGAGGGCATTGAGACTGAGGGAATTCAGACACAGAGATCACCCAAACCCCATGTAGGAGTGGAGACCGAGATCTAAGACTGAGGGAATCCGAGAATAACGGAATTGAGACTGAGGGCATTTGGGACTAAGGCCATCTAAGACTGAGGGCATTAAGACTGTCAAGGGTGATTCGAGACTGAGGGAAAGTACGCGTGAGACCATTGAGGGCCATTCTAGACTGAGACCGAGACTCTAATGGTATGTTCTTTCAAATACTCTAACCTTTATTGCAATGGAGATGTGGTTGGACTACTAATGTTAACAACAAGACATTGAATGTAGACTAACTAGGAAATTGTAGGAAATGAGAGAAAACCTGACCGAATTTTTTGGGTTCCCAGGAAAATAATATCAAGTAAATTTTCTCCATTAAACATTGCTATGTGCTCTTTCCATGTCGGTTTGCTTCTCTATTTTTGAAAAATCATGTTGTCTACTCTTATGTGAGATTTTTTTACTGTTGACGTTTTTATTGTCATATGATAGGATTAATGGGGTTTTTAAGGATTAGTATAGGTGTTATTGTTTTTTTTAAAAAATTAAAAATATGGGAAAAAATCATTTTCAAGAAATGATGGAAAAGTTTGGAAAAACATTGGGAAACTACTAGAGCAGTTTCCATAAATGATCAGAAACTACCTGTCACATACCCACTACTCAAAATCAAAATTTTGCTCAACAATCAAAATTCCCGAAGTCCTACGGGGCTTAGCATAGGCTAGCTCTTTCCTTTTTCCACCTCCATGTGATTATAGTTCACAATTATGAGAAGAATCAGCGTGGTGGCTTTTCGCACTTCGCGACTCGGTGCTACCAGAATGTCGAGTCTCTCGACATTGCAAACCCCGAAGATTGAAAGAATGAAACGCCGAACCCCGATGGGGCTATCAAGGGGCAAGTTTCTCTCTTGGGGACTTGTCTACATGACCCTGTACTGTACCCACGCGCTTAAGACAACCAAGATCTTAACGGATTTTTGTGACTTGGGGAATCAAGATACACGACTCCTACATTTCCCCATTCAAATCCTTGAAGCTTCCGAGTTCTCCAAAGTTTCCCTCCCAAGGGATATCGACCTTCCGCACATGGCTGTGTATTTCCCCGAGTCAATTTTGGGTTTAAGAGTTTCTTCTTTTCTGATGCTGAGAGTTCTTGACCTCTCGATCTCCCGAACTCCGATGAGCCAACTCCCCGTCTTTTGTCCTTAGCCTCTTCTGGCTATATTCTTGGTCCACGTGACCACTATCCTCGTGGCCACAGCCCTATCCCCTATCGGGGTTTTGGACATCGCAATGCCAAACCACAAGGACACCTTGTCCATGAGATTCCCGATATCCCGATCCTTGATTGTTCGACCTGACGTCAGCTAGGCCCCACAACAATGAGTCTTTCTCTCCCGGGTCGGGGTTTTGGACTTTTCGATTCCAAGTTGCGAGGACTTTTTGTCCACGGGATTCCCGATATCCCGACTCGCGATTTCCCGATTGATGATTCTCCTTTCGGGACTTTTCCTGAAGGCCCCGATCATTGCCACGCATCCCCTCAAGATGGATGGTCTTGATCGCCTCTCACTGTTTTGTGACTTCGAATGCTCCAGAAGTCTTGTCCTTAGGACTTGTGAAATGCCGAACTCTGATGCACCGATTTGTTCTTCTATCAGGACTTCCCCCGATAGTATGGATCTCTGCCACATGTCCCCAACTGATGGATGACCCTTATCCAATCTCGCTATTTCGAGACTTGAAGTGTCCCGACTTCCTCGACCTCAAGAACTCCAATATTCCGAGTGTCGATATCCCGATGTGATGTCAGCTAGGCCCACAACACAGAGATATCACCCTTTCGCCACTTGTGAAGTTGAAATACTTCCTCTTCCAACCTTCAATGCCCGAGTCCCAGATGTGGGTAGTATCGTGACACGCGTCCGCTCCCAAAAGAACGGTCCATATCAAATCTTGCTAATTAGGGGTTCCTTGTGTCGAGTGACTCTCCTCATGTCCTCGATATCCCCGATATCCACTTTGACACAACTTTGTCAACTCGAATCCCCGGTATCCAAAATACCAGTGGACTCTCGATCTCCGCCATGTGTCCTTCAAGGATGGACGGTCTAGATCTATATCGGGATTTTTACCAAGGAGTCTCTCGATATTTTGTCATCAGGACTCTCGAAACCCCGAACTCCGAATCCCCGATACCGACTCCTCTCTCATGACTTTCGCCCTTGTTCACGAGGGCTTAACCCTCATGCACCTCCTAACGGATCCAGCGGCTAGCGAGCTCTCTAGATAAGATCCAATGACTCAGATCCGTCCCACGCCGTGTACTCTCTCACTGCTCTCTGGATGGAAAAAGAAACCAACGATCCAGATACTTCCACAGACCTTGGGGATCTACGGTCCCGATTTTCCTTGTTATTCACAAAGGTAGAGGAAAAGGGGCAAGGTATGTAACGCCCTTATTTATTTCGTCAATCTAACAGTTGTGAATGACCCGAGAATCTTCCGACGGGATCTCATCCATCGATTGATACTTATCCCTACGCTGTTACTTCGGGATTTTAAGAGGGTCATTCCTCCTCGTACAAGGTTATTAGGGCTTGCACATTCAGGTCCTTTTTCCAGGTTCTTGGTAAATCCTTCCCGGGAGGGAATCTCTGTGAAGAGATCTATTCTGGGGCATCCCTGGAGACAGATAAGGGGAAGCAAATTCCTGAGAATGAACTGGAAGTATGACTTGGTTCAACTTATGCATAATTAAATTCATTTATCAATCATAAGCCAATTCATTCATTTTCTGTTATAAGCATATATCTACCCTTTCTTATCAAAACACTGCACAAACATTCTTTACTGCAATCGTTCACAATTTCACAGTTTATGAGCATATATGTCAACATATGAATTTCAAGATGCAATATGTAAAACACTTATCATAAATAACACCAGGAGTGAGTGAAACTGCTGAGAGGGGTGCTCTTTTCCACCCAACCGTAGGCTTAGTGACTCCCAGCGGATGTACCACTAGCCACCCCCGAGCTGAGACCACGATGTTGTGAGACTGCATATTTGTTTTCTAGTGACCAGGAGCGAAGGGTGCAATCCTTCCTCTCTGCTATCACTCACTCTGCATAATTCCAGAGTTCTCTCCTCACGTCTACCCCTAATCGCTTCTACCCCATGCCTTACCCTCTTGTGAGGTTGCGTGTGGCACGATTACCCTTGCGCTGGTCAGGCCTGACAGCTCTATGGATGGGCGGTTCACCTCCCATCCCTCATTAAACCATCTACCTACCAGCCTGCGAGACATTTAATTCAGGGCCAGTGAGCCGCTTTTGGTTCTCTGAGCCAGTGGAGTCCAAATACAGTATTAATTCTCGATGGAAGTTAACGCCACCTTTCCAGGTGCCTTCCACCGCCATCATGGTCTCTTTTTCTGCACATCCCCTCTCAATAGTCCTGCAATAAAATTCATAATTTTATTCACATTCATTGACCTTTTCCTCAAGGTCCATTTACATCACATATTCACATTTATGAGTTTGCCATAGTTCTTGGCCAACCCGGTTATTTTTACAAACTGGGGGAAACAGGGTGTTACACTACCAACCTTTTTATGACATCCTCAAAACATTTTTTGGGGCTAGTAATGCATTCCCAACCCACCATAAATCATTTTTGGGATACATGAGTTATTAGTTTAAAAGATTAGTTTATCTTATTATAGGGATACCTATGCAAGCAATTTAGATTCATGAGATATATCAATTAAAAGTTAAAATGATGTTTGGTTCATAGAGCGATTATTTCATAATTATGTTTAGCTTCTTGATTTTGGTGTAATATATTAGGAAAAAATTGTTTGTTCATTAGTCTTTCCATTAGGCCACACAATACCTTCTTCAAGCCTCCACATTGTGGACATGCGAGCATTATATATCCTGACCCACCTAGCATGATCCACATGGACCCACAGGGATAACAAGTCACAAGCCTTACATGGCTACAATGGATGAGTCATATGGGCACACAAGACATGAAGGTTAGTGTGATGATAAATAAATAATGTTAAACATGTATTGACTTAGGCACATTATGTTTTATGTCATGTCTATGTCAGTGTGTTTATGTGTACATCCATGTATGTATGTGGACCTTCAAGAGTCCCAAACATACCCCATAGGGAAATAATCTTGTGTTATAGTGGCAATTAGTAGGCGTGATCTTGGGCCTAGTCCAAATCAAACTTACCAATTATAGATTCCCATGGGTAAAATAAATAAATAAAATGTATTGTTTTGTGTTATTGGATTTTTGTGTCATGTATTTTTGTAAATAGGATTCATAAGTCTTGTGTGAAGGTGTACCAATACTCATCAAACATGTAAAAAATGACTCATAAGCCCCTTCAAAGTGGACACATGTCTCTTCAAGGTGAAGGAGGCTCCTTAAATCATGCCAAATGTCCTCTCCAATTCAATGGATGGTTGAACAAACCCACACATGCCAAATGAAACCTTCATGCAAACTTCAAGGTGGATATCTCATCAATTGATGTGACAAATGCCTCAAAATGAGTTAATAAGGTGAGATTTCATAAATTTGGAATGTGGCAAGGCATGAGAAGCTTTGGTTAATCAAGAATAGCCAAAACCAATTTTTACCAATGCTTTGGGAATCATGAATTACCTCGATAAATGTGAATTACATTGGGAAATGTGAATATGCCCAAGAATATGAATAAAACTATTGACATTCCCAAACTCAACAAGACACCATGCAGCATCAAGTATTGCATCATCTATCAACAAATATGCCATGAAATCCTCTACCTCAATAAGATACGTGAAACTAAGTAGGTTTCTCAATTGTCTACAACTGATAAAAAATACAAAGGCTAGTGAATAAATTCACTAGGGTTGCTACCCTATACCAAAATGAGGGGTAATATAGCATATAATTCTATATGTAGCACAAAACAAACATATTTGTATGCTTCATAATGCTTTCAAAAGTGCACCATATTTTGGACTCATCGTCACCCCCCCCCCTCGAACCAAAGGGAATTTTGGCACTAAATTTTAACACAAACTCTATAGGAGTATACAAGGTCTGTTTTTTATACTATTCACATAATTAGATTAAATATTTTAGGCATTGTCATGTTGTATACATTTTTTTTGTGTCTAGGAGTTTTATGGGAATCCCTTTTTCTTATCTTTTATAATTTTTTGGTGGTTTTTCTTTAGGTATAACTCATTGAAATAGAACTTAGGATTATTATATACCTATGACACAATGCATTTTTTCATATTATTTCCCTTTTATTTTTCCAAAGGTTCCACCCCATACCAACAAGCAACTTAACCTCTCTAAGCCACTTTTTTGTTCTCATTGAACGCTAGTGCTCATCCTTGTACAAGTTTCTGTAGTTTAGCACAGTTCACAGGTTGATACCCATGCCACTTTGTACCATAGTTATGGGAGTCCACATAGTCCATGCTTGTATGAATGAACCTCATGCCTCTCTCTTCTTAATTTTTACCATTACCTAATGGAGTCTTGAGTTGTTACACTTAGTTTATTGTATTACTTTAGAATCATGTTGATGAACCATTGTTTCACCCCAGTCTTGTTTTAAATATTCACCTCCAATGATGCTACCATCATTATTCATCCCACTTAAGGAGACACATCATGGGAACATCATTGGTCACTTCTCGGACTGTGTTATCATGTTCCTTAAAACCATTTTTTTGCATATGGCACTCACCTCCTCATTGTAACATAAATAACAAAAACACTATTTTAATATTTATAAAAATAAAAATTTAATAACAAGAAATGAAAAACACATCATTCCCAAAACATAAAAAAAAAAAGAGGAAACACAATGATTTTTTTGTATGATTGGATATGTCATCACTTCTAGTTTGGGTAGCTATCAGTGTCACCCTTATCCAAAGAATCAATATTGTGTCACCTTATCCTATAATTTTATAAGTTTTATTAGGTCTTGAGTCTTGTCACTAGTTCAACCCTACGGTGTTAATATTAAGAGGGAATTTGAGGAAACATGGATTCATCATCTGGACCAAGGTGCACTACACCTATGCTTACACTACTATATGTTTCTCATCCTTTTGATATAGAAGATGATGCATATGACTATGGGATATGTATTTTTATGACACAACAATGTCATTCCATTATGTTTTACTTAGAGACATTCAATGGCACAATCCACAACTTTTGAATTTATGATAAAGAGATGTGATCCATGGCTTAAGTAGTTCACTAGTGGAAACACTATGTACAGGGAAAATAAATTGTTATTCAATCTAACCATAAGCCACTACAGACCTAGAGAAAAATTGAGAACACACCACATATGAAATTGAATTTCTTATAGAAATTCCAATTGGTTATCAAACATTTACATTGAAGAGATAAAAATGTAGACTATTATTCGAGTAGACCACCAATAACATTCACAGTGGTTCTTAACAAAAAAGGGTGTGATATAGAACACTATCAAGAGTTCTACAATACACACATAAATTTTGTGAAAGTTTATGCAAACATTCAATAAGGATGCCACACTACCTACACAAGACTTATTATTAATTCATTTGATTTTCATATGAATAAAGATATTTTGTGTTGACTTGATAGGATGTGCTCACTTGCAAGTGAACCTAGAGATTTGTTGATTTGGTAATCTCATTTCTTGAAGTTGGTTGGGCATTTTGTCACATCAAATATAGTTGCAACTTTACAACAATATTTTTATTCGCCATGTATGAGGCATGATGTTGAGGACCACCTCAATTTTTTTGTTTCATGTTCGATTGCTAAATTAAGAAATCACCATTTAGGTATGTATAATATTTTGATTATTTCCTCTAGATATTATGGATCTGTCAGTGTAGGTTTATGGTTCACCAACATTGAAATTCTAACATGAATGTATGGATCACCAATGGATAAATTCTAACATGAATGTATGGTATTTATCATTGATCTTAGTACATGTAAAGAAAGATTGCATCTTATTTAGAATTACAAAACCACTAAATTGAAAATTGCATTTTGAAAAGCATATAATTTATTTGGAATTAGATTTAGGACTTTGCATTGTGTTCATATTCATTTATTTTACTTTCCGAGTCATAACATCATTAGTTTCATGACCACACGTTTTTGAGTAAGCAAGGCAACTAAAAGTAACGCTTATAATTTAAAATTGATTAGTAACGATTTTATTTTCTAGGGTGCACAAACTAGCTTAGGATTTAGATCCTTGGAATAGGATTTTGTGAATAAACTTCTCCAAGGCTATTAAATCAACATATGTGCCTGACTAAGGGAGTGGAGAAATCCATTGTATAATTGGTAATATTAGGAGGCTCCACTTACACCAGAGTTAAGCACAAGCTCATGTGAGGTTGGTTGAAGGGATATCCCCCCAATACCTTCTTAGCGTCAGATATATTTATGGGGATCTTTCTAGTACCTTTAACTCTATGAGAGGTGGTTCTTTCGTTTTTTCAGGATTTGTTACCCTGCCCATACAGTAGATCTAACTTACGACTGTTCTCCTGTGCATCAGTTATATCATGGTTTCTTAGTTGCTTGACTTAGGTACCACATAGGTTACCTGCAGGGGTTATTCTACAGGTACCCTCGGTCATATAAGGGTTAGACAATATACAACCTTTATGGAGGATTAACTCTCTAGGGGGATTTGACCGACTGGTTGTTAATCCCACGAGGGCCCTTATAACTAATTTTGTTACCTTCGATCGTTAGCAGAGGAGTCTCAAGCCCCTCTTGGGTGAGGCATACCTACTTTAGAGAGGGAGGCCCATTTCAACCACTTTATCATGTTTGTGTGCATATTGGCCTTTTGTTTATTTTACTTTGGTGTGCTCTTTGATTACTAGTTGTCCTTAGGATTTGTTTTGTTTTATATCACGAGTCTTGAGTCATCATGGAGCCATACCAACCTCCCCGCAGGTCTCTCCTCTTGTTACAGTTACCATCACATTTTTAGTCTTTTCGTTCTAAAGGGCGTAAAGTTATCATTTGTGGTACATACTCCTCCACTTACCAGACTTATGATTGTATGAGGATGAGTACTGAATTGAGTCAGAAATATATTGGGAGTCATTCAACTCCCATACCCACTATAGTCAACGATACTCCTTCGACACCTTCAACCACTATGGTTGTAGTGTCAGAGGTTCCTATCATCACACCTGTGCGCATGTTCTTGAGACTTGTGATTCTATCTCTTACTCAAACGCACAAGGACAACCTGAATGGGAACAAGCTATGCAAGATGAGATGAATCATGTTTTGAAGAATCATCTAGTCTCTCCTATAAGGTTTACCTACTTTTTGATAGACATCATAAGTTCTATCATACTCCTTAGAGCCCTTAAATATGGTTGGCCACCTAAGACTAGCTTGGACAATCTTGTGATCTATTACTTTTCCTCCAAAATTCCCTCTTGCAACTCCTTGATGACATTCCCATAGAATATCATTCCTTTAATGATCCATCACACATATATAAATAATACCACCAATCCCCAATCTTTATAATTGTTCTGCAATTAATTGATAATTTGCAGCTCTAACCACTAACTGATGCTTTTGAGTTGTGGAATAATCTTCAGGAGAACCACGAGTAGTTAGAAAAAAATTAGTCTCCTCTATATAGTTCAATATAGCCTCTAATTTTAATGGTTTGTATCTGTAACATTATCATCCAATGCACCACATGGTTCTCTTGAATCAATCCTAAAGAGGTGATCAATCCTTACAATATGTTTACTAGGTTTAACCACAAATTCAAAGGAGAATTATTGAAATAAGAGCAACCACCTACAAATATAACCCTCTATAATAAGCTTATTTACCAAATATTTCAATGAAAATTGATTTATATAAAAGTTAAAGCATCTTCCTAGAAGGTAGTGTCTTAACTTTTATAGAGAATAAACCATGGAAATTCCTTCATGCTATATGGTGATGTAGTTGTGCTTAACTTGTGAAATATTCTTAGTTCAACAATATATAGGGTGAGCTAAATTTACTTCTCTTGGTTCCACAAGAACCACTCCTAATGCTATGAAAAAGAATCTACATGTACATGAAATTTTACATTAGAATTAGGAAACACCAAGATTAGGGCACTTACCATTTTTTGTTTGAGTATATTAAAAGTAGCTTCACATTCAAGGGTCCACAAGAATAGTTTAGCTTCACTTCTTCAAATTTAGGGAGATATAGAGCTTCCTACATTTATCAAACATTAACTTCAACAACCCAATATGTTCCTTCAATAATTTATATACAATTCAATCATCCATATATACCTCCAAAAACTTCTGAATGGAATCTCTAAAGGTTGTACTCTCTAGGTCATGGTCTACGTCAAGCTCTGGGTCTGGTGACAAGATATTTGTAGGAATGGAACCTACTAAAATGAAAATTATGACCTTTTGTAGGCTTAGATATTATGAGAATACAATGCACCCAAATTGAAAGGATTGTTTGGAGGCCTCAACATCATGAGATTGCAGTACAACCATGTTTAAATGATTGTTTGAGGTGGATAGGCTTTGAGCATGTTTTTTTCTTATTCTTTTTCAAATGATAAATTCCCAAAGCATTGCCATTCATTTCCCTTGAGCCCATACAAGCCCTAGTGCTGTAATATTGGCTCTGATACCAATTGTAACATACCCAACCACTCGTGTACACTTTTGGTATTGTGGGGTACTTAAATTTTTCCTCACATTTGTCTTAATGGAAATGTTTATTCAACACCACAGAGGCCATGATGGAGGAGATATATCTCAAGTTGAGGAAATCCTATCTTCTCTTCATGTAATTTTTGTTTCTATTTCTTTTCTAGTGTTATTTTGGGCTCTATTGATGAGAATATACAATCTGATGCTCATAAAGAATTGAATTCCTTAACAAGTGTGAATATTTCTCCTCAAAAATGTGTAAGAAAGGAGCCCAATACTCTATGTATCAGGGATTCCATGAGCAAAGCGACTGGAAAAAATCACATTTGCACCTAATCTCATCATACTTGTATTGAATCCACTTCCATATCGTCCTATAGTTGTGCTATTAGTTTTCACTTAGTAACCCAAGCTCATACATTTCCGCATGCAATCAATACCCATTCCACCTCCATTATCTTGGAAAATAAGAGTTGGACTATTGTCCCTAGGGTTATGAATTTTTTCCACAATGACAAAAGTTGCACCATTTTGAAAATATTCAACTACATTATCAAGAAACTTCAAAATATCTCCAAATTCCCATGTGTGGGAAGTCACATTAGAATGGAGGAATTTTGGATGTACTTGAACATGATACATGCCACCTGGTAAATATAAATTTTGTTCATTTTGGACATCATAATCCCCATCTCTCCAAAATTGATTAAAACTGTTTTTCTTTGAGTTTATACCTAAACAGTTCAGTCAAAGAAAAAATGAATGCAAATGATGTTCTCTTTGCAGCACATTTTTTGATCTCCACCCCTTCCCAGAAAATATAGAATATAACCCTAGTCATAATCTGATCTGATCTGACACTCCAAAGGGTGCACTACAATCTCACATATTTTCGCCTCAAACGGTCATTTCAACTCAGGTGTATTGATATATCATGATGTCTGGGCCTCCAAATGGTTCATTGCAATCTCACTATCTCTCCACCTCCAAACGGTCCTCCTTTACGCAATAATACAATTTTTCTCCTTTGGTACAGGATGGAAGATAAGTAGTATGGCTATCTATCTCAATTAGAATAACATTGTTATAACATCTCCTCTCTTTAGTGAAAGTCTCAATATAACCATCGTAAACTAGAGGACAACTTAGGTCAAAGGGAGTGAGTTTTTGGGTTATGATGGGGTTGCAAAAATTAGAGCTTCCACCGAAACATTATTAAGATAAAAAACACTTTCCTTAACATCCTTATCGTATAAAAAGGTATCAATATGTATTGAATTAGCTAATGAGAAGCGTGAACCAGTCTTTAGCAAAATATCTTTGGGGGAAACCGTTGATTAGATCCATCATTGGGAACTTTAGGCTTCTTCTCACTTCCTTCTGGGAAGCAAATGTCATCCAAATGGTAGGTTCCTAAGGGATAGTCCTTGCCCAATGCTTGGATTGATCTTTGGATATGTTCCTTGGTGGTTGATATAAGTCCCTAGATGTGTCTAGGGCCCTTGGATGTGTTCCAGGGAATCCTTGCAAAGTTCTTGGATTGATCCTTGGATGTGTTCCTTGGTGGTTGATATAAGTCCCTAGATGTGTTCTAGGGTCCCTGGATGTGTTCCAATGAACCCTTGCCTAATTCATGGGTTGATCCTTGGTATTGTACCTTGGTGGATAAGACCCTATATGTGTTCTAGGGCCCCCATATGTGTTCTGGGGAAACCTGGTCTTTGACCAGGTAGATCTTGGTGTAATACTAATATGTGTTGATGTGTGATCCTCTTCCTCTCTCTCCAGGATGGTCCATGAGACCTAGGAGTGCCTATGAAGATGAACATGACCACATTGTTGATGGATCCCCTTATACAACAATGATAAAGTTTATATGTCATTATGAGACTATTTGGACATGTTTTACCATTATGGACCCCCCCTTGACTTTGTCTTAAAAGGTACCCCCTTGTTGTTTTATGTGTTTGAGGTTTTATTTATGTGATTGGGGTTTTATATGTGTTTAGGGTTTTTATAATTAATATTAATATTAATTGACATTTTAATTATTATTTATATTAATTAAATGTCAATATTTAATTGTGATTTTAAATTTCCCTAACCCCTCTCCCTAACTATAAATAAGACCCTACCCTCTAGCATTCTATTACACTCACACTCAGTCACTCCTCACTCTCCTATTTGTTGCGGCCACCTTAGTTGTTCTCTCTTGATGATGGTGCAACCTCCTTTTTGGACTATCTTTTCATATTTGAGTTTTGTTTTGTTGGTGCGACCTCTCCATTTGATGTAACAATTTTAGATCTGATTTTTGTTTGTTGGTGAGGCCTCTCTATTTGATGTAACAGTTTTAGATCTGAGTTTTTTTGGTGCAGCCTCTCCATTTGATGTAATAGTTTCATATATGAGTTTGTTGGTGCAACCTCCCCATTTGGTGTAACAGTTTCAGATCTGAGTTTTGTATTGGTCTTGGTATTGGTTGGAGTTTTTATCTAGTGTTGCTTTCTTTCCAATTATGGAGGGTTTGATATATATGGATTGTTTTTTATGGAGGGTTTGATATATATGGATTGTTTGTTATGGATGGTTTGCTTGTTTGTTATGGAGAGTTTTGTTGTCTTAGTTCTTGGAGGTCTTGTTGTACCTTCTTGTGGGGCACCTGGTTTTGTTTTATCAGCTATGGTCAATACCTTGTTGTTCCTTATTGTGGAGTACTTGCTGCAGTTGTCTTGTGATGGTCTATAACTTGGAAAAATTGTTCCTAAGTCCTTTTGACAAAGATCAAACCCTAGAGGTTTGATCCATGAACCTAAAACTATTTCTGAGCATATTATAAAGGTTTTCATCCACACATGTGACATGTACATCTTTTTTAGATCAGGAGGTAAGCTTGAAGTTTGTCTTTTCACTCCAATTTTTTTTTTAAACTCAGAATTTAATTTACATCTATTTATTTATTTTCTCATATATGTCGATCTTGTGAGCTGAAAAATAAAAAAAGGCATTATTTGTTTCTATTTTTCCCTAATTCTAACAATTTTCCTATGACTTTGAACAAGGGCACACTACTCTAGGAATCCTCTTCACATCTTCTTGTGACCATTCTTCTTTATATTCTTATCTTATACCAAAAATCACTAAACAACACAATGTCTGGAATCATACTAAGCTCTCTATTACTAAGCTCTTTTTATGGAAACTACATGATATGGAACTCAAAGCATAACTCATATCTACAACTAATTGAACTCACTATGAAGATTATGTATGATTAGAGTGGTATCATTATTAGGAAGATACAGTATGAAGATTAAGACTAACTGGCTTATTAGTCGTATTATACCAATCTTTTTGAGGCAATGACATCAACTATTAACTATAAGCTAATCCATATTGAATCTAATGACATTGATTATGGATAATATGTGTTAAATTCAGATTAACATGACGTGTCTAATTTAGACAAGTATTGTGATTTAAATAAATTTTTAACATGACTAATAAGTACTGATCTTCTTTGTTTAACTATGCTTCTACTATTATGATTGCATACTTATATATATGATTTCCATTGCTTATGATGAACTTTTTTATATGGTGAGTAATACAAGCCTATTCTTTATCTATGATAGTATCATTACCCTTATAACTCTAACATGTAAGAGATTACGGTAATAAGGTAACCATTACTTATGCATGGACTAGTAATACCTGTATAGCCTTATTTACTCCTATTGTGTGATGTATGTACCCGATGAGTGCAATGAATATGGATTAAAGGGGAATTCACATTACCAGATATAGGTGAATGGAAATAATCTTACATCATATGTGTACAAAGCACCTTGTATCTCATATGTAGAAACATAAGTAAATCCTAGGAATCACTTCTATTACCATAAGTTGATAGTTATGAATATGGTATGATCACAGTAGTATGAGTTCCATCTTCTTGAATAGGGATAGATCATTAAATGTATATATAAAGGGCACAGATTATGTAAAATAAGCATGTCATATATAACTGATATGGAACCAATGTAAGTTGTAAGTGATATGTTGAACCTTAGGTATTATGTGTAATTATTCATATAGGTCAGATTGTGTTACACGACTTTCACTGTAATTACCTAATATTGGTACAACTATAATACAAAGAAGAGTGTAATCTCCATAGTAATAACCATAACTAATCTATCGTAATAAGCAATGCTTACTATCATATTCAACGTATATGTTGTGTATACCAGTACATACAACATGCTCGTATTGATTACTATGATTCCCAGCTTAAGTATAGTATAAGCATTACTATTAACGTGTGTAATTGATTACGAATAAACACATAAGGTTAAGCTCAGCACCACATATAATCTTATCACATTGTTATGATATGAAAGTTGTGAAGTAAGACCATGGAAACTTATGAGCGTATATCGAGTAATCAATTAGGAGCAAAGTATATATATGGGTTTCATTACCTTATCATAGGTAACTAGTAGAGATAGTGGTATAAGTACTATACTGCTCATTAAGCCGATAGAGCAAGGGTAACATAACACATGTATGGGATTATCATATGTATTAGTCCATATTCAATGATTACATCTATTTGTATTAGTATCACTAAATAGGTTATTCACTATGTACCCTTATTAGGATGATACAAGAGAATTACTTCATTTTAAAATTTTCTAGTTGCAAAATTTAAAAATATAAAAAAAATAAAAATAAATTGACATTTAAAAAAAAAATACCTTCATGATGCCGGAATTGCGACGTCTGGTAATGTCACTCCCATGGAACATACGTCGAATATATATAACATGTCGTCGGTTGAGCGACGTTACTATAAGTCGGAATTGCGACGTATGGTAACATCGCTCCCATGACACCAACGTCTACAATATATAGTTTGTCGTCGTTTGAGTGACGTTATTATAAGTTAGAATTGTGACGTATGGTAACGTCACTTCCATGACACATACATCGGAGATATATAGCCTGCCTTCAGTTGAACGACGTTACTATAAGTCAGAATTGCGACGTATGGTAACGTCGCTCCCATGGAGTCCATGTAGTGGAGACCGACGAAATTGGATGTCGGAATTCCAATGTCTTTGATGTCAATGTAGCGACAACTATATGGGGTTTGGACAGTCAAATATCAGATGACACGTGTCTACATGAAATTTCGCAATAGAGATGATATCTATGGCATCGAAAAAGCGACGTCATGTGAAACGACATTTGAGGGTGTCCGCTATTTTTCGTTGTCTCGACAAACAAAAGTGGCAATTGCGTCGAACGTTCTGTCGGAATTTGACCCAAATGTACAAGTGGGGTCGTTGGTTCATGAACATCATATTTTTTTGAGTTCCTCCAAATCATCAAGCTATTTCTTTGTACCTCATGTTGAATGATGAGAGATGCCTTAATGATTTTCTTTCAGTGGGTCTCCTTCCATTGACTTCAGTTCATCTATTCTGAAAATGAGGCCTAGAGTCATATGGAGTACCTAGAGGCTTGCAGTCATCAATGGCAAGTTCTCTAGCCATCGATAGTTGGGAATACATCAATGTCTCCTAATCGATGGATTCTTCAAGTGTTCGACCTCAAAACCTTTATTCACACTTGTAAGAATGTACTTAGTGCCTTGATACCTACTTTAATTATCGATAGGGTGTCTCACATTTGTTAACGATATACCTTAATGACTGATAATAAAATGAAGTCTCATTGTGTTCGACCTCAACTCCTCTATTCACATGATGTAGACTTGCACCTTTGGAGGATCGCATAGAAGACTTGAAGACATCAGTTTATAGTCGCAACTTTCCTGAGCTGCTTCTATCATTCATTGGACCAATACCTATATGACTTCGGTGATCATGGGAGATTAGATTGTACTCAATTGTATACAAATATATTCATATTGATTTTGAGACTGGTTTTCACTGGGCCTTGTTCACGACTATGACAACCTATGGCATGTATCTACTTTGTATTTCCTATTCATGGCCATGAACAATTGTTTGTTATATTTCCACATGGATCTGCACTGTAATTCAAATTGACAACCATGTGTACAAAGTCATTATCAATTGTAATATTCTTATGAGAAACTAGTTCATCTAGTTGGGTCTCCATTACTCCACTTCTGAGAATTATAATGTATTTCGGCCATCGCAGATACTACTCTAACCTCACACATTAGGCAACATCTATTATAGCAAGATTTTCCTCACCCCATGCAACTTTCTCAGAAGGCCTTTTGACGCAAACTTGCCCTCGGCGGCACGGTCGCCTCTCCAGGACCTTCACAAACCTCGGCCCGAAGAGCTCTGATGCTCCTCCAATCCCGTATCGGGACTCTCTGTCACCCACAGGACACTCTGTTGATCTCCCGGCGACTATCTCGAGAAATCGGGTTTCGCGGAATCGCGAACCCTGTGCGCACTCCTCGTGCAGCTTCAACCTCCGATCCCCGATCCCCGAGGTCAACAGTCAACCCTCCGTGTATCGGGGATTTCCCTATCGGGAAATCGGCAGATGAAAGGTAGCAATTCTCTCACCTTTCAACACCCCGAACGCCGATGTGCGATGCCACGTGTTATACCCCACTTTGTCTCTGTGGGACCCGTCGCAATTCGGGACTTCTCTACTCCTCCGCTCTTCACTCGACTTCGAAACTGCCGAAGTGCCGAGTCCCGACTCCTTGGGATCTCGTGCCACCTATCCCTCCAACGATTGACGGCTCCAATTTAAATCGGGGGATCGCGACTCGCGACCTCGACGTGCTTGCAACTCTTGCACTCGCCAACCCCGATATGCCGATATGCACTGGTAGGGAGTTCTTCCGGACACCTGCGAGTTAACCCTCTCACAACTCCCCCGCGATCTGATGGTCTGCGGGATTTCGAAGATCTCTTCGACAACTTCAAGTTGTCGATTCTCTTCCTCCTGAAGAGTTTTACGCTTCTCCACCTTCGGCCTGTCTGAACGTTACTGGGTCTGTTCCCACCGTGGAGCGAAAGTGCTATCCCTCCTGAGCTTGTTCTTCTGACTCCTTAGATAACTTCGAGTACTTCTTCTGCGCTTCTCCTCCAACAACTTTCAAAGTGTTGAAGTCTCCCAGGTTCTGTACATCCGCAGCTACAGCAAACCCGTCCTTCCCTTCTCAGACTTGCTGCTGAGATTCCAGTTTGACCTACACTCCACCTGCCCGGCTCGAACAACCCAATTCACTCTGGGCAAAAGAGAACAAAAATTCGACTACTTAACCTCCTCCACGCACTCTATGCGGAGGAATTACACTGCACTCTATGCAGGAATCTCCTGGTTTCAGCAGAGAAACAATTGAAACTCAATTACTTCATTCCCTTAGGTTACGAACCTGATATGCAATCACATAAGCATCATATAGGAGATAAGCATAAAAATAAGCAAACATGCATAAGCATAATATTAACAACACACAAAGATCAAACACATCCATGGAATTGAATCACAGCTTCCTATTAATTCAATATCTGTACATGAAGGTTCTTTACAAGCTCTCTGCTCTGTTCTCCTTTTCTCTCTATGCTAATGCTGAATTCAGAATAATCCAGAACTCTCAATAATACAAAGGAGGGTGCCTATATTCTGTTTTCCCTCCCAAGAGTCAAAACTGTCTAATCTACAATTAACTCCTACCTAACAGCATTGAAACTAAATAAATGCCTTCTTATCTTTAATGTCAGACAAGTGCGCCTAGATTTGAATTCCTTCGTTCAAGTGACGGCACAACAACTCCAAGGTAACTCAAATGCACGCGTTGGCGCTGTCCAACTGTATTCTTTCTCTCCATGCGCTGGTCCGTATATGGTGAGTGGATGCTCCTGCATCATACTCCTCGGCTCAAAAGTTTTCATGGGCTCCTGTCCATGAGCTCCTACACGGTGTGACCATGTCTCTGTATTACTGCCTCGGTCTCCCAGCTAGCATCCTCCACTGGGTGGTCTTTCCATTTCACCAGGTACTCAAAATATTATTTCCTCCTGGTCTTTCTTCCAACTCTCTTGTCCAGTATGCACTCCATGTCAGGCTTCTGTGCAACTGGCAATTGCTTCTGCCACTAGATCACTGGTTCCACAGTTCCAGTGCCTGTTTCATCAGCCCTGTAGGGGTATAAATCTGAAATATTGAAAATTGGATATATCCCAATGCCCTCTGGCAACTCAAGCTCATATGCATTCTCTCCGAATTTTCTTAGAATTCTGCACGGTCCGATTTTCTTCATCTTGAGCTTGTTGTACGTTCCCCTCGGGAACCTTTCCTTCCTCAGGTGCACCAGAACCATGTCTCCAACTTCAAACTGAAGCAACCTCTTCCTCTGATCGGCTCTACGCTTATATTCTTGATTCGTCCTTTGCAGTCGCTGCTTCACCTGTGCGTGAAGTTCTTTCATCGCCTCAGCGAACTCCTCAGCCCTCGCGCTGCTAGTCTCAGCCTGTTCTGACTCTCTGAGCTCAGACACTCCTCTCGGTTGTGTTCCATATAAAATTTGGAACGGAGTCTTACCTGTACTCTGATTCACAGAGTCATTGTATGCAAACTCTGCTTGTGGTAGGATCTGATCCCAACTGGTGTGATGCTCCACCACTAGGCTTCTCAATAGATCTCCCAAGCTTCTGTTGACCACTTCTGTTTGCCCATCTGTCTGTGGATGGTAAGAAAAACTGAATGCCAATTCAGTCCCCAGCTTCTTCCATAACGTCCTCCAAAAATGACCTATGAATTTGGTATCCCGATCCGAGACTATACTTCTCGGCAATCCATGCAATCTGACTATCTCTTTAAAGAACAAATTGGCGATGTGGGTTGCATCGCTCGTCTTATGACACGGAAGGAAATGTGCCATCTTTGAGAACCTCTCCACCACAACAAAGATGGAATCAACTCCTCATTGTGTTCTCGGCAACCCCAACACAAAGTCCATGCTAATGGCTTCCCATGGCCTCTCAGGTATGGGCAATGGTTGATATAACCCTGTGTTTTGTTTTCTTCCCTTCGCGTGTTGACAAATTCTGCACCTGTCAACAAACTTGCTCACATATGTATGCATGCTCGACCAGTAATAAGATTCGCTCAGCTTGGCGAATGTTTTGTCATGCCCAAAATGACCTGCTAATCCTCCGCTGTGCTTTTCCTTCACCAAATTCTCTCTCATAGAGCAATCTGGAATGCACAATTGATTGCCCTTGAATATCAATCCATCCTGGATCAGGTAGTCAATCCATGGACTCCTATCCCTGAGAACTGGGTTCTCGACTGCTTCATAAGCTTCACCGAAATCAAGATTGCCTGCATACATATCTTTCAGGTTCTCAAAACCCAACGTCTTGACCCTGAATTCCTGCAGCAACAAACATTTTCTACTCAAGGCATCCGCCACCTTGTTCGCGGTCCCCGAAATGTGCTTTATCACAAATGTGAAATTCTGCATGTACTCTACCCACTTCGCATGCTTCTGATTCAGCTTCTCTTGCTGACTCACGAATTGTAACGCATGGTTGTCACTGTACAATACGAACTCCTTGGGTATTAAATAATGCCTCCACTTTTTCAATGCCTGGATAATGGCATAGAATTCTTTGTCGTACGTGGAGTACTTCAACTTTGCATCATCCAGATTCTCACTGTAATATGCCACAGGTCTGTCATCCTGACTTAAAACTCCTCCAACAGCATACCCACTGGCGTCACACTTCACTTGGAAGGTCTTATGGAAATCAGGCAGCGCTAACACTGGCTGCTCGGTTATCTTCCGCTTCAACAGATTGAAGCTCCTCTCAGCCTTTGCTGTCCACTGGAAAACCTTATGCCGCTTCTTCACAGTGTCCATCATTGTTGTGCTAATCCCACTGAAATTCCGAATGAACTTTAGGTAGAAACTAGCCAGTCCGTGAAATCTTCTGACCTCGAAAACATTCCTCGGCGATGGCCAATTCCTGATCACATCAATCTTCTCAGGATCCATCTTCAACTCGTTTGCTGAAATTACAAAACCCAAATAAATGAGTTCGGTTTGCATAAAGGAACACTTCTTCAGATTGATCAGCAATTTCTCATGCTGCAGTCTTTTCATTACAATGGCCAAATGCCTCAAGTGTTCAGTATTGGTCTTGTTGAATATCAATATGTCGTCCAAGTATACGACCACAAATTTTCCAATGAATTCCCGCAGGACTTCATTCATCAGCCGCATAAATGTGCTTGGCACGTTCGTCAAACCAAACGACATGACCAGCCATTCGTACAAACCCTCGTTCGTCTTGAATGTTGTTTTCCATTCACCCCCCTCTCTCATCCGGATATGATGATATCCGCTCTTGAGATCAATCTTGGAAAAGTAATTTGCCCCACTCAGGCAATCCATCAAGTCGTCCATTCTTGGCAATGGAAACCTGTACCTGATGGTAATCTTATTTATCGCCCGGGAGTCTGTACACATTCTCCATCCTCCACCCTTCTTTGGGCTCAGTACCGTTGGAACGGAACACGGACTAAGACTTTCCCTCACCAGTCCTTTATCCTGCAGATCTTGTACCTGCCTTTTGACTTCCTCGTTCTCTTGAGGTGTCAACTTGTACGCTGCCTTATTCGGTAGGCTTGCTCCGGGTATGAGGTCAATGTGGTGACTCACACTCCTCATCGGTGGAAATGAACGCGGTAGTTCATCCACGATGATATCAGCGAACTCTCCAAGCAGTTGTTGAATCTCCTCTGGAAAATCATCCACTCTTGTGCTTGTCAGGACAATCCTCGGCTTCCTGACAACAAAGAATTGTGGATCTTCATTCTTCTCCAACTCTATGAGAAGCTCTTTCCCACTCATGAGAAGTATCGTGTTGTTTACTTCCGGCTTGACCACCTTATCCTTGATTGGAAGCAACGTATGGGATCTCCCATCCTTCTCTAAGGTGTATGTGTTCATTCTTCCATCATGAACAACATGTCAATCATACTGCCATGGTCTTCCCAATAAAACATGACAAACATCCATGGGTATAACGTCACACAGAATTTCATCCCTATAATCACCCATTTTAAAACTTACCAAGCATTGTTTTGTAACACATACCTGGTGTCCTTTCTGTAACCATGTCACCTTGTATGGACTCAGGTTCTTGTGCATTTTCAGCTCCAGCTTCTCCACCATCTCGGCTGAAATGAGATTATCGGTGCTTCCACTGTCCACTATGACCTTGCATTTCCAGCCCTTGGTCTTGCAAGTTGTCCGAAATAGTCTGCATCTTTGCGCTGAGTTGTCCACCTCTTTCTCAGGTTTCAAGAGAGCCTTGTGCACTGTCAGTGACTCCCCACTCCCAGTATCTTCATCCTCCACATCACGCCCCTGCGCCTCAGCAACGTGAGCTTTTCCTCCCTCCATTTTCCTCTCGAGACAGTCAACGGCCTTGTGTCCATCTTTACCACATGTGAAACATGTGATAACTCCTCCTCGACCTCTGCCTCTACCTCGGGTACGAGGAAATGTATTGGCATCAGCGTAATCTCCTTGCTGATCCTGTCGCTGCCTCCTCGGCTCAAAATTTTGCTGTCTCTGTTCAATTTGTGGCTGCCTCTGCTGCGAGGTTCCACCTTTCTCAGCTTTACCCTGAGGCCTCTTCCAATCCTCCTTGGGCTTCTGTGTTCTCTCTTGAACAACAGTTTTTCCTCTAGGCTGGCTTCTGCCTCGCCCTCGCTGTCCCTGCTTGCGGCTCAACTTTTCTTCGGCTCTTAGAGCCATCTGGTACGCATCCTCAACTGTGCGGATGGTAACCATGCTCAACTCATCCTGAATGTCATACCTAAGACCATTCAGGTATCTCGCCACCTTTTCGTCATCACTCTCCCGATGACCCGCTCTGATGTTGAGCCTGTAAAATTCCTCGGTGTACTCTTTCACCATCATCAGCTTCTGTCTCAGGTTCTGCATGCGCCTGAACAGAGTGATCTGGTAGTCCCTCGGAATGAACTTCGCCTTCATCTTGGTGATCATTCGATCCCAGCTTTTGATCTTTTGTTTTCCCTTGGAACGTCTGTCTTCCTGCAGCTCGTCCCACCATAAGGCTGCGTGTCTCTTCAGCTTCGTGACGACATGCCTTATCTTCTTGTCCTCTTTGATGTCCTCATATTCGAAGTAGGTGTCGAGCGCTCGGATCCAATCCAGCAACTCCTCCGCACTCAGACTTCCCTCATAGACGAGAATGCCCATCTTCGTCTTCGAGCTCATCCTCCAAATGGCTTTGATCAACCTTTCTGTCGAGGCATCTTCTACGACGACTTCTTCTTCGGCATGTCCAGCTTCCTCTTCAACCTCAGGATCGCTGAACTCTGCTGTACCAGCTCCACGCCTCTGGGTGGCTTCCATATCTTCGAGTCTCGCCCTGAGATCTCGTATCTGATGTTCCATATCTGGATTCCCTGCTGGATTTCCTACCAGTCTACCCCTTCTTCGGGCATCCCTGTCCTCACGATCAGGTGACTGCCTTTCTCTCATGGGCGGCATTATGTCTTCTCTTCTGTCTCTACTTCAGAAAACAAAGACACTCCTGCTCTGATACCACTTGACGTGAGTCGTGAGTATTAGAGTGCTTTCCTTTCCTCCTTCTCTCTTCCTATATGAGATATACAAACAAGACTTTCAAGCTCTGATACCACTTGACGCAAACCTGCCCTCGGCGGCACAGTCGCCTCGCCAGGACCTTCACAATCCTCGGCCCGAAGAGCTCTGATGCTCCTCCAATCCCGTATCGGGACTCTCTGTCACCCACAGGACACTTTGTTGATCTCCCGGCGACTATCTCGGGAAATCGGGTTTCGCGGAATCGCGAACCCTGTGCGCACTCCTCGTGCAGCTTCAACCTCCGATCCCCGATCCCCGAGGTCAACGGTCAACCCTCCGTGTATCGGGGATTTCCCTATCGGGAAATCGACAGATGAAAGGTAGCAATGCTCTCACCTTTCAACACCCCGAACGCCGATGTGCGATGCCACGTGTTATACCCCACTTTGTCTCTGTGGGACCCGTCGCAATTCGAGATTTCTCTACTCCTCCGCTCTTCACTCGACTTAGAAACCGCCAAAGTGCCGAGTCCCGACTCCTTGGGATCTCGTGCCACCTGTCCCTCCAACGATCGACGACTCCGATTTAAATCAGGGGATCGCGACTCGCGACCTCGATGTGCTTGCAACTCTTGCACTCGCCAACCCCGATATGCCGATATGCACTGGTAGGGAGTTCTTCCGGACACCTGCGATTTAACCCTCTCACAACTCCCCCGCGATCTGATGGTCTGCGGGATTTCGAAGATCTCTTCGACAACTTCAAGTTGTCGATTCTCTTCCTCCTGAAGAGTTTTACGCTTCTCCACCTTCGGCCTGTCTGAATGTTACTGGGTTTGTTCCCACCGTGGAGCGAAAGTGCTATCCCTCCTAAGCTTGTTCTTCTGACTCCTCAGAGAATTTCGAGCACTTCTTCTGCGCTTCTCCTCCAACAACTTTCAAAGTGTTGAAGTCTCCCGGGTTCTGTACATCCGCAGCTACAACAAACCCATCCTTCCCTTCTCAGACTTGCTGCTGAGATTCCAGTTCGACCTGCACTCCACCTGCCTGGCTCGAACAACCCAATTCACTCTGGGAAAAAGAGAACAAAAATTCGATTGCTTAACCTCCTCCACGCACTCTATGCGGAGGAATTCCACTGCACTCTATGCAGGAATCTCCTGGTTTCAGCAGAGAAACAATTGAAACTCAATTACTTCATTCCCTTAGGTTACGAACCTGATATGCAATCACATAAGCAGCATATAGGAGATAAGCATAAAAAGAAGCAAACATGCATAAGCATAATATTAACAACACACAGAGATCAAACACATCCATGGAATTGAATCGCAGCTTCCTATTAATTCAATATCTGTACATGAAGGTTCTTTACAAGCTCTCTGCTCTGTTCTCCTTTTCTCTCTATGCTAATGCTGAATTCAGAATAATCCAGAACTCTCAATAATACAAAGGAGGGTGCCTATATTCTGTTTTCCCTCCCAAGAGTCAAAACTGTCTAATCTACAATTAACTCCTACCTAACAGCATTGAAACTAAATAAATGCCTTCTTATCTTTAATGTCATACAAGTGCGCCTAGCTTTGAATTCCTTCGTTCAAGTGACGGAGTCAGTTCTCTGGTTGTCTTTTGGTTTGCATGTAGCCGACTCGGGAGAGTCTTTTCCTATATAAGGATGTAATCCATCTTCGTTTAATATCAAGAGAAGTGAGCGTAGCCTCACCATGTGTGTTTGCCCCGTATATTTTATCTTGGTATCAGAGCCGCGAGGAGAAGGTGCGGAAATTGGAGAGGTTCGCAGGTCTCTCCTCTGGTAGGGTGCGGGGACATACTACTCAGCCTTCCGCACGAAGAAAAAGCGAAAAATTCCCGCAGGAGGAATTAGCGTGAGGTGCGGACAAACGAGAAATTCCCGCAGGCGGTCAATACGTGATGTGCGGACAATCTGAATATTCCCGCAGTCGAGACAATAGGGAGGTGCGGAAAATTCGCAGTCAACGGATGCGTCAGGTGCGAAAACTCCAAATAGTTCGCAGTCAAGTAAATCGCGAGGAACGGTTCAACTCGCGCGGTGTAAACCAATCGTTTGTTAAATCCGTGAGCATGGTAAGGCAAATCCGTGCGTGAGAAAATCTAATTGAGAGTCCAGCTACTCCAGCGTGAGCATGCAGCGTAAGAGTTGAGAAGGTATTGATTTGGAAGAGTTTTGAAGAGCGTGGAGTTTGCATGCGTAAGTTTAATTATGATGCATGCGTGGATATTAATTTTGAATCTTAAATGCATGGTATAA
>ML779771.1:224133-240363 GCA_009831015.1 Picea engelmannii | reverse complement strand
GCTTCAGTAATAAGCGCGTGTTGTAAGCGCCAGTTAGCTTAGTTAAGAGTCAGTTCTCTGGTTGTCTTTTGGTTTGCATGTAGCCGACTCGGGAGAGTCTTTTCCTATATAAGGATGTAATCCGTCTTCGTTTAATATCAAGAGAAGTGAGCGTAGCCTCACCGTGTGTGTTTGCCCCGTATATTTTATCTGGGTGCCTATATTCTGTTTTCCCTCCCAAGAGTCAAAACTGTCTAATCTACAATTAACTCCTACCTAACAGCATTGAAACTAAATAAATGCCTTCTTATCTTTAATGTCATACAAGTGCGCCTAGCTTTGAATTCCTTCGATCAAGTGACGGCGCAACAACTCCAAGGTAACTCAAATGCACGCGCTGGCGCTGTCCAGCTGTATTCTTTCTCTCCATGCGCTGGTCCATATATGGTGAGTGGATGCTCCTGCATCACCTTTTCTATTTCCCTATGTAGACTTGAAGTCCCCTTTTGCACTTCCTAGAGATAAAAATAATACTTTTCCACATATATGCACTCTAAAAACTATACAACATGTGTATACGCAGGTTGCACCATTACAACCTCTGTACATCGGGTTTTGTGCCAAAAATAAAAAATGGTGTCGGGTTTCCATGTCACGTCACGTGATCCATGATCCTTGACCTTCCATATACTGGAAACGTTATGACTTGGCCCTTCAATTCCATTTGAAGGCTATAAATGGGCCATATCCAAGCTCTGGAAAGAGGAGAAGAATTCAACTTTTGAGAGAAAAGTTACTCTAGAGAAATTATTCACTTCATATTGAGTCTGCATCCCTTTGTCCTTTTATGTCTGAACACATTGTTCATCCCCGAAGCTCTTCCCTTTTTGATGGAGAACCTCATTGTATCGCTTATATGAGCTTTTCTTTGGTTGAGGATATGAGATTTCCAGCTAGAAGGGACTTAGTTTCTTGGTTTCGAGATGTGCCAACATGAAATTTTGTCATTCATACACTTCTCTTGATCATATTTTAATAGAAATACTCTTTTCTCATCCAATTAATGTCTTGAAAATATTTGAATTGTTATTCCATGGGCATATGTGTTATGAATATTGATCGATTATGCTATTATATGTGATAAATTTATATATTATCACCATATTCTTGTGTAGCTTGGTTGTTTAGGACAAGTTGCAGGTATATAGCTTTGAGTCAAGTGCTCAATGATGGTCTTCAAGGAATGTCCAAACGAGGTTATCTCTTTATCTTGTCTTGTTAGCATGTTTGTTTATATAACATAGTTGATATTAGAGTTGATTTCTACAATCATTTCATCTGTTGTGGTTTACCCCATGCCATAGAGTGATTTTCCTTGTAATAAACGCTCAACCTGATGAATCCAACTGCCCGGATGGATCCTCAGGGTCCCTCCATCATAGTGGCTCTACTCCTGGTCTTCAGGGATACCCTGACCATAGACTCCAATGACTTCTCTGTGATTAATGGTCTTGATTTCCCCAGTTCCCCCCTCCGATAAATCCAATAGTTGTCAATGACTTGGATCTTCTACAAGCTCTCGTATGTGATGTGACCCCAATCAACAACTAGGATTACAAATCCATGCCAGATCGAAGAACACATTTCTTTTTGAGGTAAATCATGATTTTTCTTATGTTTAAGAGTCCATTTCAGGACTTAACTGATTCATGGATTTCTCAAGTAAATTCCAAAGGCATACTAGGCCTTCCATCATCTGCAAAATCCCTTCCAATTCAACTAAGGATCTCATACTTCACCATTTTTCATGGAGAATTTCTTCCAACGACCTATCCATACAAAGGTAGGGCGTATCCAACCTGAGTTAGTCAAGGTCACTCTAAATAACAACTATGAAACCGATGAGTTTTATGGGAATACTTTGCATACAATACGGGGTATACAAAACTCCAACAATATGTGTATATATGGACATTTATATGCAAGTAAAAACTATAAAACAAACACAATAATTACATAGACTCTTCTCATGCAAAAAATTGTATAGTCCTAGGTAATTCTAGCAACAAATATGTAGAAATATGATTCCAACAACCATTACCCATGAAACAAAATGTGTAATTACAGTTCCTGTACCATTTATCAACAATATTTAGAATTATAAATAACACGATAATATACCCATCACATGATTACATCATCATTCATACAGTAATTTAAACAAACACATGGTGGACACTTATCTAATTTAAATAACCACCAACTACATGCAGAACTCCGAATTTCCTCCCAACCTTAGAATCTGCTTCTTATAACTCAACAACAGGTCACCCCTGAGATGGGGCTTAAACTCCACTTGGGAAAGGAAATATGATCCATGCAAGGTCTCTCCATAACAACAACATTCCAATTCAAGTTCTAAGTTAAAAAAAAAACCTACAGTCTTTCATTCCCCACATGCATGTCCCACCCCAAGAAGTGTGCCCCTTCTCTTCTCAACAATTCTTTGGATGCCTCGCTTCCCTTCTAGGGCTTCAACAACAGGTCAAACAAGAAGACTTAGAGCCCTGTAGCTGCAACTTGGCACCTTGGGAAAACAATTCCCAATAATTCTCTCACCTGGAGATAATTCTTACGGGCCTGACAACCTACCTCGTTGATAGCACACGAGCCTAACAAACCGCCTCTTCATCTTAATTACCAATAAAACCCACCTCAAGCGCTCTCAAGAAAGTATGGGATGATAACAAGTACTTACAACAATAGCAAGGAGATGGTACAAATGATGGAGTTCAAAGATGGAATCATTGAATAATGCCCAAAATGCACTAAGTTTTTCTATTTTATTTTCATGCTCATGAAGTTCCACTTTTCACTTCCTAAACTCCCTTTAAACCCACTTGGTGGTTCATTTCCCTTTTCTAAAGACTTAGGACAAAATCGTATTCATGCCTTTTTGAATTTTAGAAATATTTTAATATAATTTCCTTGGTCTAAGCCCCCATGGCTTAGCCCCCTTTCCCTTCTAGTGGAGTTTATCCCCTTTACTCTTTTGTCTTGTTAGTTTGCATTAGTGGTGTAGTTCTATTAATATCTGAGTGATTATATTTTATAATAATAGGCATGTTGGCCTTTCAATATCTAGGATCTTCAACATAATAATCACATAGGCACTCGGGCCCATAATATCTTGGATCACCAGCCTATAAAAACATATGTACAATTAAAATTGGGGATCAACCTTGGGATATTACATTTAAGCAGCTGTACATTATTGTTTATGTGTGCACAGGTGCATATGTACCTTAAAGAAACACCATTAAAAAAACCTCTGGAAAATCCTGCGATCGCCTACCTCAATTAACAACCTCCACTATAAACAATGAAGGCATAGATTTTTTGGAAGGTTTGATAAAAACCTCCACTAAAAAGTGTTCTCCTATAGTTTTTAGAGTTGTTTCTTTCTTGTAAAATCTTTGAGTTTCTTATAATATGGTATGCATCTCTACATCTTTTTGAGTTTCATAAGAATGTTGTATGTCGATTACGATTTTTTTTTAACGCACAATTTAAAGAGAATATGGTGAAGGGACATGCATTTTTAATTTAGCGTGATGGTATTTAATGCACTACACTTATAATGGAACATACAAAATATGATACCAATTAACCTTCCCATTGATCTTTTCTCGATTCCCAAGTAGACGTCAAGAACAACAATCATTTGCAGAAGTCCTTTTAACTAAACTTAGACCTATTGTTAGGATTTGAGCACGAATTTCTTAACCAAAGCGGGGACCTACTTGATCCTAGAAAAATAGTGGTATGAACAGACTCAACAAACAATGAGCAAGTATGCTTGCATCACATACTCATTACTCAAAAAACAATGAGCAAGTGGCGCTGAAGACAAAGAACACAATTGTATTTTGCTGGCATCACATACTCACTCAAAGGAAGGGGATTAATTCCTTGCAACTCCTCTTGTTCTCATCACAATCATTTTGTTTCCAATAAAGGTATAATTGTATATCTTACTACCATCTTCATGATAGAAACAAAATAGCATTTAGAAGGAGAAGTTTTAACTACCTCGAAATATAAATATAAGACCATATTATATAAAGCTTTTTCCAAAGATAAATCTTAGTGTCTTACAAAATTCAATAATTAGGAGCATAAGGTAAGAATTTTATTTTTTATGTTCCTCCTTCAAATCATTCTATGAAGCAGTAAGAAAGGAATAATTTTTCTATGAAATTTGGTTGGATTGCATCACAAAGTCTATCCCATTTAAAAAAACCACACCTACTTTGTTATAAATTGTAATTTAAATTACACTTATAAATTATAATTTAAATTATACTATAGTGAAATGGTGGAAATTGACAATGTTTGATTTAAAATTGAATTTCTCTATTTGTTGCTAGAGTGGTTCAACCAATTTCAACTACATGAAACCATCTCCAACCACCCATCACTCTAATGATTATAAATACATCCATGAAAATTGAAGAAAGTGTTCCCCAAAAGGTTTTTCATCTTTTGGATGCATAATTTCCTTCCAAATTTACCTTTGTTATGTCCATGGTTATCCTATGCCTATGATTTGCGATTAAGCTAAATGTGGCGTAGTTCAATTTCATAGCTATCCAAAACAAATGCGTTATTATTTATAGATTCTACCATTTATTATTTATAGATTCTATCATATTTTCATCTATATTATACTTTTGTGAAGTCAATAATTTGAGAGTTGAAAATAATGAATATTTAAGTTGAAATCACATATTTTCTTGTCATTTTCACTATATTTTTTTAGGATTAATTGCCATGAAATTTTACTATATTTACCCCTTATTGATTTTGATCCTTTGTACCAACATATTGATGCATTATTCGTAATATAAATAAAACGTCTTTGTGTATTATCTATTTGTCTATTTTTCCTCTTTTAGTAACTTGTCATAAAAGAAATACATCTATGTTAATTGATTTACTTTCAAAGTGGGATTTCAAAATGACTTCATGTATCTACACCAGGTATATTATTAAAAAAATGACTATGTATAATGAATTTCATGACCTATATTCTCTCCTGATTAATCATTTAATATAATAGGAATATAAATAACCAATTTCATGAACTATCATCACATAGTAAATAGATGTTTTTAAGGAGAACATTCATGGAAAAAAACTCCATTTGTTATATATCTTGGAGGAATGTTGCACAATGAATATTTAAATATGAAATTATTCATTGCCTTTAGGATTCCACATCCAAAGGAATACATTATAATGCCTAATATCCATTTGTTATATATCTTGGAGGAATGTTGTACAATGAATATTTAAATATGAAATCATTCATTACCTTTAGGGTTCCACATCCAAAGGGATACATTATAATGCTTAATATCTATTTGTTATATATATTGGAGGAATGTTGCACAATGAATATTTAAATATGAAATCATTCATTACCTTTAGGATTCCACATCCAAAAGGATACATTATAATGCCTAATATCCCTAGTAAGTAAGCAGAGGTCTTATCTTTTCTTAAGGAAATTCCTTATGATCTACTCTAAAAAAAAATCGCCAAGTCGATAATATTCCCCTAATCAACTTATACAACCAAATTGTCCAATATCAAACCTTCTAGCATTCTCTTCAACATGTCATCCAACTTGTGATGGGAAATTTCAAATAACATTCTCTTCAACATGTCATCCAACTTGTGATGGGAAATTTCAAATAAATGGTTATGATGCTTCATCTCCCCTTGCATCTCTTTAGTTATAATACAGTTTGATTTCTTTTTGGTAACTAACATTATCCATCCAACTATATTTTCTTGGTAATTAAATTCCACATTTAAATCCCATTGTCATTGACGAGTATCTAAAAACATACAATTGCAAACAATTCCCCCTAATAAGTCTTCAGTTGACATCATTTCTTTGATCTAGATCATGTGCCATCTTAGGCATCGACATATGTGCACTAGCTGATCTAGTCTAGTCAATACTCTAATCGACTTTGTTAATGATAATCTTTTATCTATTTTTTCTCTATCATTTATTTAAATTGATTCAATCAAATTCCTTAATCAATATTATCTATATTCTACAGTCTTATTCTAGTTGATGTAATTTTGGATTAAACCTACCCTTTTGTGGAGTTTTTTTTTCCCAAAAAACTTAGAACCAATGAAGAAGATGAGGAAATATGTCTTTCACCTCTTCTAAAATATACCATTTTTATTTTACAAGAACATGGCCCTTCATACCAATTCTCAAAAACTATTTTATATCATTCCAAGTTTCATGAAGTTTCCTCTATAACACAACGCTAGGTTCCAACTTAGTTTACACTTATAACACTAAGTATTCAACCTATGGAAACACTATAATTTCTTCCTCTCCTCATACTCAGCATGGAAGGTTGAAAAAAATAAATTATTTTCATTAATGATAAAATATGTGTTCATGTATGGTGGAAAATATTCCAATTGAAACGAATTCCCCCCACCCAGTGCACACTCTAAAAGGTACCATACCTAATGGGTTTTAGATTCTTCCCTAGGCCTTGAATCCATCTCTTACTGAGATGTAGCCACGTGATATATACCACTTGAAATTTATGAGATACCCCATTTCGATCATGCCTTTAATTACACCTTTGTTGTAATATATGAAACTTCTCTTTCACATACCTATGTATAGGTTGGATTCTTTCAATGAACCTAACGGATTATTTTGTTCATCCTTATGCTCCAATGATTTCTCTCTAGCATTTTGTGAAAATTAAATGTCAAAGGGTATTTGAGAAAAAAATTCCAAACATGTATAAATGGTGACTTACTACTAGAATTGTGAATCATCCAATTATATATAAATTATATATAGGGTAAGATTTTATCCTAAGTCTTAGGATGCCTTCTATTAAATATCTTTAGAAAATGAACTATGACCATGTTTACCACTTCCATCTGTCCATTAGTTTGTAGAAGAAAGTTTGGACTCCTCTTTAACTTTGTATCTATCATACTACGTAATTCTCTCCAAAACTAAGCTAGAAATATGTTACCTCTATTGAAAATAATGGATTTAGGAAATCCAAAGTGATTTTCCTTAGGTATTCTAATGGTTAGATCATAAAATAGATTGATAACTACAACAACTAAAATTAGACTACGAGACTATTATTTTTACATTATTTTAATAATTCATGTGGAAAATAAAATACCAAACCTAATTATTTAATTACCATGGCATAAAAAAATTAATAGAAAAAGAAAAACAAATTGGAACACAAAATTTACTCTAGAAATTTAATATAAGAAGACCAATAAGAAATGAAGGATTGCTTCTTTCATGTTATTTTATTTTATTTTAATAATGGTGATTATAATATAGAACACAAATAAGTAAAATATTACTATGAATCTATGAGAAACTATTGTCTACTATAGTAATTTACATACTATTTCTCTCCATTTTGTTAGCATATCCTCCACACTCATGTTCATACTATGGAATAATTGGTGGAAAAAATAATTGATCCCATTTCTATCTTTTGGATAGGTATGTAATAACTTAAATTATGGTTAGTTTTAGGGTTTTTTAACCCTCTTGGACACTTCATGATGATTATATAAGTATCTAATGAATTACATGTAATGCCTCTCCAGAACATTACCCTAAACAAAGTACACTTCCTATAAAAGTAGAAACGTTTTTTTAATCAATACAATAATTAGAGTAACAACATAAAATACAACATGAAATTGAGATTCACTCTTCATATATGTATATATAGTCAATAATATACATAATTTGTATTTCAATAATAACTTATCAATTTGATTCCTTGGTCATATAATCCACTCGTATGCTCTAATAGGGTCAACAATAATAATAAATAATCTACAGGATTGATTTCAATACTCACTTGCTTTTTGTTATAATGATATGTGTGCTTATATATATCTTCAAATTCAATATATGACCACTTGCGCTTGTGGATAACTCAACTACATTTTAAACATTTCAATCACAAGTAAGGAATCAATAACAAGTAGCAACACTGGCTCAATTGTCAATTTAATCAAGAAAACATTTAGAGAACAATGATAAGGACTCTACTAATAATTCAATAGTTTATAGTTTCCTTCTACAAAAATAATACAATATTCTCAATAGTGTACTAACTATCCCTTTATATTATGAAACAATACTATCTTTCAATTTATATAAACTTCCTCAAGTATCAATATATCTTCAAATTCAATATATGACCACTTACGCTTGTGGATAACTCAACTACATTTTAAACATTTCAATCACAAGTAAGGAATAAATAACAAGTAGCAACACTGGTTCAATTGTCAATTTAATCAAGAAAACATTTAGACCACAATGATAAGGACTCTACTAATAATTCAATAGTTTATAGTTTCCTTCTACAAAAATAATACAATATTCTCAATAGTGTACTAACAATCCCTTATATTATGAAACAATACTATCTTTCAATTTATATAAACTTCCTCAAATATCAATATATCTTCAAATTCAATATATGACCACTTACACTTGTGGATAACTCAACTACATTTTAAACATTTCAATCACAAGTAAGGAATAAATAACAAGTAGCAAGCTCAATTGTCAATTTAATCAAGAAAACATTTAGACCACAATGATAAGGCCTCTACTAATAATTCAATAGTTTATAGTTTCCTTCTACAAAAATAATACAATATTCTCAATAGTGTACTAACAATCCCTTTATATTATGAAACAATACTATCTTTCAATTTATATAAACTTCCTCAAATATCAATACATACAATTGAGAAAAACTCCTTTTGATATCATTAAAATTATAATGCTCATGTTGATTTTCCATTACAAAATTCCCAACCTAAAGAGTATATATCAGGCTCAATAACATTCAACTAGAAGATAAATCAATCAATACTTTTGATGCAACCGATTTTTTTTTTCAATGCTCTTTTTCTAGGTATATTGATTCAGATTGGATCATTATATTATTTTTCATCTATCTCGATGATTTTAGAGTGGAAAAAATTCGAGGAATCAACTTGTAGGGTCATTTTAATGGTAGGTTCCATTTTGGAAAATTGGGGTTTGAAACTTTCTATAGCCATTTTGAGGCATCAAATGACAGTTTTTGGGGTCAAAATTTTCATGGCTTTAGCTTGGATCCCTTAACACTATTCTACACATCAAGAAATTTCCAATGGTGCAATAATCACGTCAACCAGATATTGTATGGAAAATTTATGCCTCCTGCAATTTGACCTACCGTGTTGAACACCATGGTACAAGTGGATTCCACATTAGTCCTCATTACTCATGCATATGGAGCTAGTCACGTATGGAATTTCAAGAATATTCTAGAAGTTCCAAAACCTTATCACAATTGAGGGTAGAGGAATTCAAAACCCTACCCCTATATGGATTTCAGCTTATGTTAAATACTGGGCCACTAGGAGGAGAAGGGGTTCCATTGTTTAGCATTGTATTTGTTCCATAGTTGAGGAGAGAACCTAGAAGTGGTATTTTGAGAATGTAATAGAGGAGGATATATTTTTTAGCATCCATACATGCAACAATGTTAAATGAAACTCCACAGAGGGTGCCTCTTTCTTTGTACTTACATTTGAAGAAAAGAGAGCAGAGTGACCTCACCTTCTAGCCGGGTTTTATCTTGTATTGGGTTTCCTAGGTTATATCTTCTGTTTATTTGTTGATGGTGTGCAAGTATCTATTTATGTTCTCTATTTTTTGCATTTCATATGTTTCATACATTTTAAGAAGAAAAAAAAAATTAAATAATCCAAGATCTAAAGGAAATTAACCTTCACAATAAATATTTTAGCATGTTCGAGAGTGAAGGTTTTCACAATTAGTCACATTTCTATTGAGATTTGTGGAATTAAAAAGTGTAAAAAGTTTTTAAATGTCCAATGTTTTGAGTGGATAATCCACCCATCATCAGGAACAAATGAACATAAAGAATCCTTGATGATGGGTGGGGTTTCCACTCGAAATGTTGGACATTTCAAAACTTTTCAAACAATTTGATTCCATAAAACTTAATAGAAATTTTAGTATTTTGTTAGATCTATTGTGATGAACTGTGTAGTGAAATATCCATGACATTTTACAAATCATATTGACATCATACTAGGTTTTCTTGGGATAGTTGTGGAATGTTGTAGGTATCTAGGAATCAATTTAAGAAGAAAGTCACAGAACCATAGCCATGGCCGACGAGTATATTCATAACAACCCTCGAGATCCACTAGAGGAGATATTTTTAAGGATGGAAGAGAAAGTATTTGACATATCCTCCAATATGTCTCCCCTCATGGTGTCTCTATTAAGAAATATCAGAATGATTGGAATGGTTGGTGGCTCTAACTCTTAGATTGGATCAAACAGGAAATTGACAAATAACAAAGACCCAAAAAATGAGGCATGGAAAGAACCTGATAAAGTGCAGCCGAGTTCCAGTACCATAAACACTTCATAGTATTTATTTAATATGGAAGGAAAAGTGGACATAAAACCATACCCAGGTGATATTGATGCATTAAAATTGGATCATTGGTTGCAACAAATAGAAGTTTATTTCAACATTCTTCATATAGATGAAAAAAAAATCATTTTCCAAATTGAATTTAGAGGGACATGCTTTAACCTAGTGGGAAATCCATATGGAAACACTTAGGTCGAATGGTGATTCACCAATATCTAGGTGAGAGAACTTCAAAACCCTCATTAATTCCCAATTCTACCCTATCGGGTATGTACAAGACCAATGGATTCAGTGGAACTACTTCAGGTAGAGGCAAGGAAAACGTGCATAGGAGTACACCACCTAGTTCAAAAATATGGCCATCATGATGTGTATCTCTCCCAAGAACCCATATGTACTCTTAAAGTATATGGGGGGTGTACATAGCCATCTAGGAAAGCAAGTGATGCTTTTGAAGCCAAGGATAGTGGATGAAGCATTCGTACATGCACATTATCTAAAAAACATAGGCCATAAGAGAGGGAATCCAAGTGGTTCCAAGAAGAAAGAGCACCAAGAAACTTTTGAGGGGAAGAAGAAATGGAAAGGGTTAAGGATAAGAAGAAAAAACATTGCAGATCAGTGTAAGGATTCTAGAAACTATTGTAACCATTGCAACATTGATGGACACACTAAGAAAAAGTTCTACAAACTACATCCGGAGTTGAACCCACAGAATTGCAAGAAGGATGCAAAGAAAAAAAATTATAGCCATAGATTCAAGAAATAAGGTTGAAAGTAGCTCTGATGTGGATGGTAATCTTGTCTGCACATCAATGCAAAAGGAGGTGAATATGAGCCTTCATCACACTAGTAAAAAATGGGTAATTAGTGACTATGTGACCAAAAATGTTAGTGACAACAATTTTTTTAATTCAAATACTACCAAACTTGAGAAATTTTAAGTGACACAACTAAAAATGACTAACTTAAATGACTAATTTAGTCCATGGATAAACAACATGACTCGATGACAACTACTTGAATATGAATTAGTAGTATTTCTACCAAAAATTACACCAAACTAATTAATTATATGAAAAATAGAAATGCTTATAGTGCTAGTTCTTTCTTTCCCTTCATTCCATTGTAGAAATTTACATAAATAGGTTCCTAATAACCCCTTTTGTTGTTATTTTAGGGATATAACCATCTCACAAGGAATCTGTAAGATTCAAGTATATTGTCATCTAGAATAAGAAATTGGATTAATATCCTTATCTCATGGGTTGGTTATAATCAATGGACAATTATTTGATGTATCCATTTATTTCTACCATACCAGAGTCTAAAAACAACAAAAATTCAGAAGGATAACTGCATTTGAGACCCATTCTCCTCATAATGTGAACTTGAATGACACTATCCCTTTATCCCATGTCTATTGTGATACCCTAGTTTCAATATGCATAGTTAGCAATGCATTTTTTTTATTTGATGAAATACATACCTGTTGGATTACTAAGAGAGGGGGGGGGGGAGTGAATAAGTAATGATAAATTTATACCACTTGTAGCCACAGTTTATATTCCTTTAACTTATTCGACCATGTTCATTAATTCATCATCACTATATTATTGTATCATAAACATTAAAATCCATTAGTGCATAATAAACAATAATAAGCACATCCACACAATACATAATGCACCAATATTTACGTGGAAACCCAATGCAGGAGAAAATCGGAAAAATATTTTCTTATATGTCAAGTAATTAAATTCAAGGAAAAATCAACTTCCAATTCTGCATCTCCAACTAGAACGAGGATCCAACACCCTAGTTTCTCAGTCTCCCACCTGAAGGAAGCAACAAATCCCTAAATTCTCTGGCTCCAACCAGAAGGAGTCTACAACCCAGTGGGTTCTCCGAATACAACCGGAAGGTGGATACAACTACCTAGTTCTCAGGAAATAACCTGAAGGAAGATCCAACTCCTTGATTCTCCGGCACTATCCAAAAGGAGGCTACAACCACCTAGTTCTCAGGTTCCAACCTGAAGGAATCTCCAACTCCTTAATTCTATGGAACCAACCGGAAGGAGGCTATAACCCCCTTTCCTTGCCTCATCCTTCCACCCTGAAATATAAATGACAAATATAGACAACCTGACACTTTCACTGAATCAACCACTACCACTGTCACTCTATCACTGTCAACCTGTATCAACAATCTGTCACAACCTGTACCAATAATCTATAATAGAAACATGTCACAAATTGTAACAAAAAACTGTATCAACCTGTATCAACAACATGTACAAATAACCTTTATCAACCTGTACCGACAACCTTTACAAAAAATGTCACATCAATCTCATCAACCAAATCATATCTACTCTCCAAGATCAATCACTAAGACAAATATCAACTATATGCACAATATCACCAAGATGTGCATCAACCAAGCACATCACAACAACTCATAATAATAACTGTTACACATCAAAATTCCTCACTTCGATAATGTCACATTCTCATTGTTGTAAGTGTCACATTGTTTTTATCAAGTGTCGTAAGTGTCACATTCTCGTCATGTAAGTGTTGCATCGGGAACACCACTTTGGAAACACTTGATACAACCCTTAAAACATGTTAGAAGAAGAAGCCCCATCATTTGACAGTAGAAACAAAGTGTTTTTCTATGAGAATTAGTCATCTTGGAAAAATTTGGAAGATCAATGCTCCCCTGATCATATACAGGGAGCACTAGCACTATTTTTCTATCTAACAGAGAGCATTGTAGTGCTCTATTTCCCATCGTAAGGGAGCACTGAATTGGTTGATAAAATCTTGGAAGAAATCCCTTTTTTCTCTAAAGACAACTATGGATGGATCGAGTTGGTTTGGCTCGAATCTAACCCTCAGGATGCATCTAAGGGAGATATCACAACTAATGGATTCATATCATAAACTAATGACAAATATAACCAAGGTGGTTTCTCCTCTCAAAGCCTATAAATGGAGGCATTTTCATGGTGAACATGCAAAAGAAATAATCAAAAAAGCATTGTTATTATGATCGTGGATCTTTGGAGCAAGGGTTTGGATGGGGAGGACTTGGAGAGGTTGTTGCAACACCATCTAAAGGTTGTGAGTGTCTTTTTAAAGTTCTCATCAATATACTTGGCCTATTTCATTCTAATATGTGTTTACATGTACTTGTCTATGTTTGTTTTAATCTTTCATACATAGATCATTTTTGTCTAATCCATTAGAGTAGGAGATAGTCATTTGTATTTTGGTTTTCCATTGCAGGTACTATTCATAACTCTCTGTCTATCTTAGGAATTTTTTTTAAAGTGAGTTACATAATACTATCTCTCTTACTCTCTTTTTTGTTGGGAATATTTTATCTATAGGAATGGTAGTGTCCAAAGGTAGTTTTCTATCTTGGTAGAGGAGTCTGTACTCCAAGGGAAGATTCACTTGTCCGTAGAGGAATTATTTTGTAACATATATTGACGACTCCACTCGGGAAGTAAATTGACTTGTATTTCCTTGGATTTTCTGATCTTTTTCCCACCTTTAGATCTTATTGGCTGTTTGTTTCTGATCTACTTCCCTTTCCCTCTTCTTCATTGAAGATGTCACAAAGTTTTTGGCAAAATATTCCGAGTTTTAAGCCTTATTTCCGAGTTTTTGGGAAGGGTAGTGCTCCTCTACTATGTATACCAAAGTGCCAATCTAGGATAAATGCTCCCCCGCATTATATACCAGATCGTTGTATCACTCTGTCCCTTTGGAAACATAAGCGTTGACCTACTTTTCTAGGTTTTTCTGCCCCTTTCTACTCACTTTTTCTCAATCTAATCCTAAGGGGATTTTTTCTCAGAGAACTTTGAATACTCTTGACTTTTTTTTTTCTATGAGTTGGGAATTTATCACTCATTTATGTTTATCCTTTGAGTTTTCAAATTTTCTCTTAGTTGTGTTCCCCTTGGGTTAACAATATCCCTTGGTTCTTTTTGCCTTTTGAGTTTATCTGATATTCATCTTGTAAAGCTTTCAGATTGATTGACTATTTAGGATTTTTCATCAACTAAGGTTTGCAAAGGTTTCTTGGTATTGAGACTTCTTGTCTTCATTTGAAACATCTCACTTTTCTGGATTATTAGGACTCTTATGACAACCTAGCTTGATTTATGTTTCTTGTTGCTCTTCGTTTGAGGATTTTTGTGAGTGTTTATATTCTTTCTCTTTTGAATATTTGAGTTCTTGATTGAAAGAGTTATCATACTTATTTCTTTCAATTTTCATTATCCTTTGAGTGCATTCTTTGTTTGAAATCCTTTTGCTTCGTGTCTTTTGTATTTGCATCTGACTCTTTCATTTTGATTGAAAGTAATGAAGCATTAAAGGATTTGCATTTGCTTTGTTTTTAAATCAAATAAAGAAGATAATTGTGTTCTTTCTTTTGGGTAGTGTAGTAGATTGCATTTAGAAAATTGTGTTTGGGAATTAGGTGTTTTTTTTTAAGAAAGTAGAACCTCTTCTCCATCCCATATGTAGGATTCATTGAAGAAAGATATTTCCATCTCATTACTCTACATTCTTTTGGAGTTGAGTCTAAAACATCATAAGTTTCACTTTTGCACCCTTGAGTAAACAACAACCCTAAAATGAAGCACTTATAAAATTGATCAGACACTTTTATATTATCTGGTAGTGAACCTACATTAGCTTAAAGTGTAGGTCTTTGTAATAGGTTGTGAGGATAAATTTCCAAAGCCATTAGACAAACATAGAATATTGTTCTAGGGAGTGGTAAATCAAATTTTCAATATAAGCATATTCGATATCCCCCTCTCACACAGGGGTTAGACATGAGGTCATGTGTGGGAGAGTAGAGAAGATTTCCCCTCCAAAGCTTAACACATGTAGCAGAAAGATTGTATATTGGGGGCTTTCCTGAGAAATGATTTTTATCATTTGGTCTCGTGCCCTCGTGAATCCTGAATCCATTCAGGGTTCATAGTAGTAGTCTAGTCCACTTGTCTTCAGTTCTCTTGAAGAATTTCAGACTTGTTATCCTACACATACGTTCCTTCTCGACTGTCGACTGACCCTGTCTAGAGGCTCACTGTGAGTTGGTAACCTTAGTGGCCTATATTTGTAGGGTTGATACACAAGGTGATGGTGAAGGGAAGTCTTCTCCAAGCCTGGGTCAGACATTGGTCAAACTCACTAGGGAGCCTTGGAGGGTACACCCACTGGTAAAACTGTGTGGGAACTTGCACCAAGGAGTTGGATTTCCCCACCCCCTTCCTATATTGATCTCATGATGTTGCATTTCATCACCAACTAGTGGTTTCATTGTGGGAAGGTTTGTTTCATTGTTTGCTTCTTATATTTGTAGCGTGTGTTGTTTGTTTTCATTAGTGGACCTTAGGTTGATTCAGTGTCAATGGCATCGATTCCTAGGAGTACCAATGAAGGAACCCATTTTCCCAAGGAACCTTTCTCCTTTCCTTCTTTTGGAAACATTGGTCCTTGTTTATGGATAAATTCGTGAGTGCGGACACAAACCAATCTCCCCAGATCCACCTGGATCTGGAACAAAACGTGACAGAATACTACTCTTTCCCTAGATCTAGATATTGAATGAACTAAGAGAAATGGATGGTGGACATACC
>ML779771.1:165370-210786 GCA_009831015.1 Picea engelmannii | reverse complement strand
ATTAGTTACTTGGATAGGGAATGATCCCAAGATATCTGGAAAGTCAGTATTTTGCCAACCATTCGAACTCCAACTCACCCTTCTAGAAGATTCCTTCTAGAAGGATCGATAACTTATTCATTTTCTTCCTTTAGAAACATGTCTGCACCCTAACCATGGACACAGTGCGGAAAGTCCGCAGTCAAGCTGAATGCAGCATGCGGGAATTAAGGATTCTCGCAGGAGAGTATATATGCAGCCTGCGAACTATTTTCAAAATATGATTTTTGAAAAAATGACAAGTGTAACCTTCTTCAGGAAAAAGTTCTTAATGAAGAGTTTGATCTTCCATCATCATAACATAATCATAATATCATCTTGATAACCGAAAATGTGGATAACAGTCCTCCTTGCATTTCCACACTAAGTCTTCTGGGACTCACCATTGGGTTACCATTTTGGTTGTTTCTCACTCTGGTGATCTCAAATTTTCCCAGTGCTTCAAATGCACCTAATGCTTCAGATGTAAGCACACTGCTCAAAAATCAATCTCATGTCGACCTTTCTCCTTCTTCACCTGTCATGTCTCTTTCCCTTTCTCCTTCTTCGCCTAGTGAAATCTATAAAGTAAGTAGCTAGGTTCATAATAAGAAGACGAAATAGAAGGAGAAGAATAAGAATAATCAGAAAGAGATCAAGCCTCCAACTGCATCAGGTCATATTGGATCCGAGAAACTAGCTACTATTAATTGTACTAGAAGTGTTGATAAAGTTGACAAGTCTAAAATGAATAATCATAAACCCAAATTCCCTTGCAGGCTTTGTAAGGGTGACCACTGACCACTTTCTGAGGGATTTCCCTGGTCTCCCAAAGGTCTTAGAAATGTGGTCTTCCACATCATTAGAACCTGTTGAACATGCTAGTGACATATCGTCAACTAGTGACGTTAAGGTTGGTAAGAAGAATAGAACTATTAAATTTCCTTGTATGTTATGCAAAGGTGATCATTACTCTCACCTTTTCCCTCGTATGGACAAGGCTTCTTATATTTTGGAAAAGATTCAAATTCCAACTGGTTATCATAATATCTCTCCCAAACCATCATTAGTTGATGGACTGGTCGATTTGGTTCCATCTCGGTTGAACCACTAACCCAAGTAGTTGATCCAATTCTGTCATCGATCAACCCAACTCTTCATCTAAAAATTGAAACCCAAGTGAATGATCCAATTCCATCATTGATCAACCCCACTCTTCATATAAAGAGTGCCAAAGTGGTCGATATAGTTCTGTCATCGATCGATCCCATTCCTCCCTTGAGGAGTGAAACCAAAGTGGTCGATCCGGTTCTGTCATTGGTCAATCCCACTCCTCATTTAAAGAATGGGGATGTATCTTAGGTATACCTAGTTAATATTGATTTACTTGGACAAGGGGGAACTCTGCCCATCCTGATGGCACCCCCTTAAAGAAAGGGGCACTCCCCCCATCCCAATGGAACCCCCTTCAAGCAATCAAATTATTTCTTTTAATTGCAATCATTTGATAGAACCTCGTCTTCCTTCTTACTTGCATTTCCAAATCACTGTGCAGGTTTTTGATAGGAATATTCCTAACACTATAATAGATGAAGGTTCTTTTGTTAGAATCTTATTTGAAAATGCTTGGAAATCTTTTGGATCCCGACAAATGGCAATTGTGACTCACAATATGTTGACCTTTGATAGAAGAGTTATTCAATCTTTAGGGATCCTTCATCAGTTTCCAGTTAATTTGGGAGGAAAAATGGTCTACATCGATGTGATGGTAGTTCATGACCCGTTGGAATTTAACCTACTCCTTGACTGAGATTATGTTTACAATATGAGAGCCTTTGTGTCCACTCTCTTTCAAGTGATATGTTTCCCTCACAATGGAAACATAGTAACAATTGAAAAAATTCCATTCATTGACCCTCATATGATCGTCAACCATCCACCTTCTCTGAATGGTCCATACATGCCAGCGATGTCTTCCCCATCGCAGGTCAAATATGTAACGAACTTCCCCATTTGTTCAAAATTGAACAAGAGGGAATCTCTACCTTCTCCTGACTTAGATATAGTATTTGAAATGGCCATATCTTCGATATGGATATTAGATCCATATCTCCCTACCCTTATCGAGGTCGTCGACATGTATTCCTTCCGGAGTGTTTTTCTTCCATCTAGCGAAGATCTCTTGGAAGCGATGGATGACGTTTTTCCCATGACATGTATTCCTTCCAGATAATTTTCCTCTTGGAATCCATGATCAAGGATATGTTTTGATCATAGCTTTTCTTCTCAGTGGCAAGCTCATTAAAAAATGAAACAGAGGTCTTCAGCATAGTTTTTCTTCTTTTTGGAAAGCTCGTTAAAAAATGAAATAGAAGCTACGAGCATAGTTTTCCTCTCTATATAAAGCTCATTAAAAAATGAAAAGAAATATGGGTATTGAACCTAGATCCATGAGCATAGTTCTTTTCATGTGTCAATCTCGTTATAAAATGAAAAACTCACCTCTCCTATCAAGTCGAGTCTTTTCACTAGATCTCCTAGATATTGATTCGAGTCTTTAGCTACATCTCATAGATGTTGATTTGATTCTTTTGTTAGGTGTTGTATTTGAAACTTCCTTTCGTTCACCTTTATGTGTTGACCTTTTTTTCTCATCCAGTACAAAAATCGATGAAAATATAAGCGTCGACGAATAAAATGAAACTTGGGGAGACATGTCTCCATCCTTTGATTATCATTCTGGAGTTAAGCCGCTAGCTTTTCAAGAGGGGGGAAGAGTACCAACTGTTAGCACTAGAAGTCACCTATGGATTGCAGCAGAGGTAAGCCTAGTATCCATCAGTTTGTATGTCACAATGAAGAAATTAAAGGAGGTCGAATAGGTGCAGACTCAATAAAATATCGCTTTAACTCATAAATCTGAAGCAGGCAATGCATGAGAAAGTGGGGTCTTGAATTAACTTCAGTCAACAAGTTGTAGTAAAGGGTGAGTAGGGGGAAGAACAAGTGAGGAGATGTAGAGGTCTGCTATGGACATCAGGTCTTCCAAAAACCTAAGGAAGAAAAGCTTCAAGAACAAGATCCTCTTGGACCTAAAACTTCGGGTAACTAAGAGAATGCAATAAAAATATTACAATCAAACCTCCATTGAAACACAGTCACAATAACTCATGTGAATCCTTCAATCATGAACTCGGAAGCACCACGATAGTGGGCGGTCTACACTAAAAAACCACCAACTTGGAACCCCCCCCCCTCATTAAAGGTAGAATGTTGGGGGGGGGTCCGATATGGATTGTGCACCATAGATCTGAGCATGCAGATCTCCGCTGCCCAGATATACACTCCCCTTAGCATAACACGCGTGGGCACAAGCATAGGACAAATGATAAAAGTGGGTTTTTAGCCCCCTATGAATTTAACGGTCCAGATTTATTTTGGGTTTCAGGACTCGGGAATTTTTCCTTTGCCTCATTTCAAAACTCCCAATAGTCATCTCTATGAAACATCGGATTGACTGCCACCTGTCGCCTCAAGATCTACAGCCTAGATTAAATCTTTGCTCAACCTTTGATCTCGAGCCTTTACCCTGGCACTAAAATTAGAGAAAATTTTGTATTCTGAACACCCGTAGACCGTCAATCTGAACTCCCCATGGAATCCCAGCCGCAGGAATCTAAACTTGCTTGTTTGCTTCATTCAAATCTCGAATGGGTCGCTCTAAAAGGTGCGTTTTGTGCTCATGGCTATGGCCTGCGTCCCTTGAAAACTTAATGTGATAACATTTGGCTCCATAGGGCATGGCATGATCCCTGTGAGATACTAAGAATGCACATTTCCAGTCGCCTTATGCATTGGGCTATGGAGTCGAGCTCAAAAACATCCTATTTGAGGAAACAGGGAAATAAGTACACTACTCTACTGAAAGAATGAAAGAAAAACACAAGGGCTCCAGAAGGAGATTATTTATATACAATCCTAGGCTAACTAACTTTTTACAAGGTGCTAGGTGAAAGCAAACTTTTTACAAGGTGCTAGGTGAAAGAAAACTGACTTTTTACAAGGTGCTAGGTGAACGAAAACGAGGAAATGGCTTGGAACACTGAATATACCCCCAAATGATGATAAGGTGAATAAATCTGCAGGATCCAATTCTTTTGGAAAACACATCTCCATATATAATCCCACAGGGTCACAAAATTTATAATCAGGGGAGCTCAACTGGTAAGAAATTAACTCCTATCCTTTATTACAGCTCACCCATTGTGTGATGTTATCAAAGTGCACATGTGGGTGGAGAACTGATGTAGGCTGGCTGAGACCAGGTGATACCTGCTCAATTACGGGTTCTAGATAGGAGATAAACTGCCCACTAAGGTCCTCCTTTACATGTTTCTATGTGTTTTATGCAAGTCTAGGATAGTTGATTTACACCCAATGATTTTCCTTAATTAATAAAGGAAAAGGCTATATAGTGTGGTCTTGGAAATATCTCATAACACCATACTCTCCTATGAGTATTGGTGAAGAAATGAAATTTGAAAATTTCAGAAAATATGAAATGTATGACTCCATGTATCTGGCCACAAGATCATGAATAATGTAACAGAAACCTAGCTTCCTTAGAAGATCAGGTTGTTCCTCTGTAGAATTCTCTCTGCTTGCAAATAAATGTCCTCTTGTTCTTTTGAAACCAACTCTTGATCATCAACAATTGTCGTCTCTCCTTCATAAGAATGGTCACAAGGTAAAGGTGCAGCATGATTTATAACATCATAACTATGATCAACCAAGATCATACAATTATCTATGCAATCAACCACTACTACATGCTCAAAACGTTCTAGAAACTGATCATAAGATTGATATGTATTCCTGCCCATAGAAAAATATGCAAATGTTGAAGAAGTTGATTTCAATTGTGAATCATACCTACTTCCTTGTTGATGTTGTTCCAGATCTGATTCATGTTCACTATCTTCTTTCTCAGAATCTGAAATAAATTGACAATCCTCTAGCTCATGTACATGCAATTTTTTGCGATATGTCTGCTTATGAACCAACTTGCTAGCCTTGATGTTCTCTTCGACCTCTACAATATCTTCAAACATATGTCTTAATGATGAAGATTTCCTTTCTCCGAGGAGAAGTACAAGCTCTGGATACTGAGCCATGACATAGTACACCATGGAAGCAGTCTCCGTGGGTCTGATCTCCTCAGGCATACTATGATACACACTGTAAACCCTCTTGTTGGAGACAACCAAGGCTTCCTCTTTCCCTCTCCTCAAGGAATTAAACTCAAACCAGTATTGATCAAGGGATTTTTTAACACCCCAACCCTTTAAAAAAGCATGGCATAGCTTGGTCCAGGAACCAATAGAACCAGCCTCCAGACATATAAACCACATAGCAACATCTCCATACATGGAATGTGATAACATCCTCATGGTAAAATCATCATGAATGATCTCAAATTGATCAATAAATTTCTCAAAGGCCCCCAAGTGCCTCTCAGCTGCAACATGATCCTCCCCATAAAACCGAGGAAGATACCCAAAAAAATAAGGAGGATAAGGATGTAGGTGATGAGGCAACCTTATAGGATTAAACAACCTATTTCTGATTTTAATTTGGAAAGCAATGGGATGATCATGAGGATTAATGAATTTATGTCAACGCTCAGCAGGAATAACGTAGGGTAATGATATTTGAGAAGATTGTGAATTATTTTCAACCTCCTTAGGGATACAAGGGTGATCAATTTCAAGAGGAGATGAAATACAAACCTCACTTTTATGTATACGTAGAGGTGAAGACATGAGATTGGTATCTAAAACACAAGAAGAGGGCATGTACTCTTCTTCCAAGGATGGATGAATAAAGGAAGGATTATTGTCATTCAAATATACAAAGCAGAGTATAATCCTCTTCATATGTAAATGGAAAAAGAGAAATGAGTTGATAAAGAAAAACATGACTTCATGAAGGAAGCTCATAAAATGATACCTGGTCTTCCCCTTTGACATGGTCATCTTTCTGTCAATAGGATCCTCCCTAGTGGATTCTTTTAATGTGGAGTCGTGAGGTGAAAGCTACAATCTTCTATGGTTCTGATGTTTGATGCACCTTCAGAATCATAAGCTTCTTTGTTGTTCTATCCCAGGGAAAAGACTTCAATTCGTTCCCTGGCAGCGACACCAGAAATGTTAGCACTAGAAGTCACCTCTAGATCGTAGCAGAGGTAAGCCCAATACCCATCAATTTTTATGTCACAAAGAATAAATTAAAGGAGGTCGAATGGGCGTAGACTCAAGAAAATATCGCTTAAACTCAAAAATACGAACCAGGCAATGCATGAGCACATGAGGTCTTGAATTAAATTCAGTTAGTAAGTTGTAGTAAAGGGTGAGTAGGGGGGAGAATAGGTGAGGAGATGTAGAGATCTTCTATGGACATCAGGTCTTCCAGTAGCCTATGGAAGAAAAGATTAAAGAACAAGATCCTCTTGGACCTAAAACTTCGAGAAACTAAGAGAACGCTATATCAATACTGCAATCAAATCTCCATTGCAACACAATCACAACAACTCACGTGAATCCTTCAATCATGAACTCTCAGTATCATATGAAAAAGAGTGGATAAAGAAGCTAAATTTCATTAAACAAGAAGTCTCATATCAAGTTACATAACCAGGTGTTGGTCAGACTTCCCATGCAGTCTTCTGTAAGACGCAATCTCTGTCAGACTGGACTGACAATCTTCTTCCATGATTTGTCCCTCTCTGGCCTTCTATTTATGGAAGGAGACGATGTCTCACTCACCTTACTCATTTTCATTAATTGTTTCATCAGGATCTGAGTGGGCAAAGTCAATGCCTGTGCTTGGAAGTCATGGCAGAATTTCCTTCGCTGTATGTTCTTTTTTGCATGCTTACAGGGAAGATGGGTAGGTAGATGAAGGTGGAGATGACGGGGACTTGACTGGGTGATGGGAGGTCATGTGGAAAGACACATCGACGAAATTATTATTGGGAAAACATGGACGACAGGACACTGGCGCTGAGATGTAAAGGCACAGAGGTGATATGGAACAGGAAGGTGATGTGGAGGCAGAAGGGAGGATGCAGTGGGTACAACAACGACACAGGTGGAAGCGACATGGAAGAAATGTGTCACCAATAAAGTGGGGGAGGTAGGAAGGAGATGTAACGTGATGCGGGAGTGATATACACATGGAAGGCAATGATAAGCGGCACAGGAAAGAGGGTATGTGATGGGCAGAGAGATGAGTGAGTGGAGGACAGGTGTTGGCAGGAAACAAGGGTGGTAATTAGAGGCGGTAAGTGGTTTACTTGGGGGGGAGGTGGTAAGAGGTTTTGAGAGGGGCCGGGGGGGGGTGGGTCCGCATTAAGGAGGAAGCACCATGATAGTAGGGGGGCTGCACTACAAAACCACCAACTTGAACCCCCACCCCCATTGTTAAAGGTAGAATGTTGGGGGGGGTTTGATATGGATCCTACACCATAGATCTGAGCATGCAGATCTTAGCTTCCCAGATATACACACCCCTTAGCACAATGCGCCTAGGCACAAACTTAGGATAAACGATAAAAGTGGGTTTTTATCCCCCTATGAATTGAATGGTCCAGATTTATTTCGGGTTTCAGGACTCGGGAAGTTTTCCCTTCCCTCATTTCAAAACTCCCAATAGTCATCTCTGTGGAACCTCAGATTGAATTCCTCCTGTCGCCTCAAGATCTATGGCCCATATTAAATATTTTCTTGACCTTTGATCTCAGGTCTTTTCCCTAGCACTAAAATTCGAGCAACTTTTAGATTTTGAACACCTGCAAACCATTGATCTGAACTCCCCATGGAATCACAACTGCTGGAAGATGAACTTGCCTGTTTGTTGGATTCAAGTCTGGAATGGGTCACACTGAAAGATGTGTTTTGCGCTCATGGTTGTAGTCTGTGTCCTTTGACAACTTAATGTGATAACATTTGTCTCAATAGGGGATGGCATGCTCCCTGCGAGATGCCAAGAACGTGCATTTCTAGTCACCTTATGCATTGGGCTATGGAGTCGATATAAAAAACATCCTGTTTGAGCAAAACAGGCAAATACGTACACTAGTCTACTGAAAAAACAAAATACAAACACAAGGACTCCAAAAGGAGCTTATTTATATACAATCCTATGCTAAAACGTTTTACAAGGCGCTAGGTGAAAGCAAACTTCCACCATAGCCACCCAGACTTCCTGGTAATATAATTATTCTCTTTACTGCAGATGATCCATAAAAATTTAAGGAAGTATGACAAAAAAATGTGGACATGGCTTGGAACACTGACTATACCCCCAAATGATGATAAGGTGAATAAATCTGCAGGCTCTAATGCTTTTGGAAAACACAGCTCCATATATAATCCCACAGGGTCACAAAATTTATAATCGGGGGAGCTCAATTGGTAAGAAATTAACTCTTGTCCTTTGTTGCAGCTCATCCATCGTGTGATGTTCTCAGAGTGCACACGCGGGTGGAGAATGGATGCAGGATGGTTGATACCAGGTGATACCTACTCAGTTGCAGGTTCTAGACAAGAGATAAACTGTCCATTGAGCTCCTCATTTACATGCTTCTCTGTGTTTTCTGCGAGTCTAGGATAGTTGATTTCCATCCATTGGTTTTCCTTAATTAATAAAGGAAAAGGATCTATAGTGTCGTCTTGGAAATCTCTCACAACACCATACTCGCCTATGAGTATTGGTGAAGTAATTCATTTTGAAAATTTCAGAAAATATGAAAAATATGACTCCATGTATATGGCCATAGGATCATGAATAATGTGACAGAAACCCATCTACCTTAGAACACCAGGCTGCTCCTATGTAAAATTCTCTTTGCTTGCAAATAAATGTCCTCTTTTTTCTTTTGAAACCAACTCTTGATCATCAACAGTTGTCGTCTCTCCTTCATAAGAATGGTCACAAGGTAAAGGTGCAACAAGATTTAGAACATCATAACTATGATCAGCCAAGGACATACAATTATCTATGCAATCAACCACTGCTACATGCTCAAAATGTTTTGGAAACTGATCATAAGATTGATATGCATTCTCGCCCATAGAAAAATCTGCAAATGTTGAAGAAGTTGATTCCAATTGTGAATCATACCTACTTCCTTGTTGATGTTGTTCCAGATCTGATTCATATTCACTGTCTTCTTTCTCAGAATCTGAAACATATTGACAGTCCTCTAGCTCATGTACATGAAATTTTTTGAGATATGTCTGCCTATGAACCCACTTACTAGCCCTGATGTTCTCTTCAACCTCTATAGTATCTTCAAACATATGTCTTAACAATGATGATTTACTTTCTCTCAAGAGAAGGACAAGCTCTCGATGCTGAGCCATGACATAGTACACCATGGTAGCAGTCTCTGTGGGTCTGATCTCCTCAGGCATACTATGATAAACACTGTAAAACCTCATGTTGAAGATAGCCAAGGCTTCCTCTTCCCCTCTCCTCGAGGAATTAAACTCAAACTATTATTGATCAAGGGATTTGTTCTCACCCCAACCCTTTAAAAAAACATGCCATAGCTCGGTCCAGGAACTGATACAACTAGCCTCCAGACATCTAAACCACATAGCAACATCTCCAGACAAGGAATGTTAGAACAACATCATGGTAACATCATCATGAATGATCTCAAACTGATCGATAAATTTCTCAAAGTCCCCCAAGTGCCTCTTAGTTGTAACATGATCCTCCCCAGAAAAACAAGGAAGATACCCAAAGGAATAAGGAGGATAGGGATGGAGGTGATGAGGAAACCTTAGAGGCTTAAATGTCCTATTTTTTATTTTAATTTGAAAAGTGGTGGGCTGATCATGAGGATTAACGAGTTGATGGAAAGGCTCAGCAGGAATAATAGAGGGTAACGATATTTAAGAAGATTGCGAATTATTTTCAACCTCCTCAGGGCTACAGGGGTGATCAATTTCAAGAGGATATGCAATACATACCTCACTTTTATGTATAGGCAGAGGTGAAGACATAATATTGGTATCTAAAACATAAGAAGAGGGCATGTCTTCTTCTTCCAAGGATGGTTGAATAAAGGAAGGCTTATGGTCATTTGAATATACAAAGAAGAGGATAATCCTCTTCATATGTAAAGGGAAAGAGAGAAATGAGATGATAAAGAAAAACAAGACTTCATGAAGGAAGCTCATAAAATGATACCTGGTCTTCCCCTTTGGCATGGTCATATTTCTGTCAATAGGATCCTCCCTAGTGGCGCCTTTGAATTTGGAGTCACCAGGTGCAAGGTGCAATATTTGATAGTTATGATGTCTGATGCACCTTTAGAATTAAAAGCTTCTTTGTTGTTCTATCCCAGGGAAAATTCTTCAATTCGTTCCCTGACAATGATGCTAGAAATGTTAGCTCTAGAAGTCACCTCTGTATTGTAGCATAGGTAATCCTAGTACCCATCAGTTTGTATGTCACAATTAATAAATTAAAGGAGTTCGAATGGGCACGGACTCAAGAAAATATTGCTTTAACTCAGAAATATGAACCAGGCAATGCATGAGCAAGTGAGGTCTTGAATTAAATTTAGTCAATATGTTGTAATAAAGGGTGATTAGGGGGGATAATGGGCGAGAAGATGTAGAGGTCTTTTATGGACATCAGGTCTTCTAGCAACCTAAGGAAGAAAAGCTTCAAGAACAAGATCCTCTTGGACATAAAACTTCAGGAAACTAAGAGAACGCTTTAACAATACTGCAATCAAGCCTCCATTGCAACACAGTCACATCAACTCATGTGAATCCTTCAATCATGAAATCTCAGTATCAGATGAAAAAGAGTGGATAAAGAAGATGACTTTCATTAAACAAGAAGTCTCAGATCAAGTTACATAACCAGAGAACCAGAGCTTCATTAAAACATTACAATATGGGAGCTTAGATCAACCATAGACCCCAAACAAAATGCAAAACATGTATACATATACTCTGAACTGACTCCGACTTCCTGAGGCGATCCTATCATGCTTTCAAAGCTTTGCGCTGATGAGATTCTCTGTAATATACTAGATATAAAAAGTATGCAGAACATAAATAAAATGTTAGAAATGTCAGAATAGCAACAATATATCCAGAACAATCACCACAATAGCACTGAAATGATATAAGAATAAAAAAATAAATAGCACTTTGATTCTGAAAGCAATGTTCATGGGCCTCTTTGAGGGGGTAACCTCCAGTTGAGCAGAGCTCTATTACAATAATATCCAAGCTAGGGTTCTCATACCCTCAACTCCTATTTATACTAAATATGTCTATCAAAAGAAGCATCTAGAGGAAGATCCTTCTAGAAGTGGAAGCTTCTATTAGGTCTTCTTACATTCGACTTATTCTATTTTATTGAAAGGCCTTATTAATATTGACCTTTATTACATCCAAATATAGTGCGGGTTAGGACCCTAACATGTCCGCCCCCTTAAAAAAAAACTTGTCCTCAAGGCTTGATATGTGGAAATTGTTGCAGAATCGTAGTTGGTTCCCAAGTGGCATCTGTTGGAGTTGTATCTTTCCACTAACTAACACTTCCTTGTTGGTTCTCTGACATAGGAGACACTCACGCTGGTCCAAAACGTCTTTAGGCTATAGCCAAATGGATCCAACTTCGACTAACTCGAGAAGGTTGGTTTGAATTTGGCACTTAGTTCCAATCACCTTCTTTAAGCATGAAACATGAAAAACAAGATGTAGCTTAGAATGACTGGGAAAAGATAACTGATAGGCCACCTGTCCCACACACTTGAGAACTGTATAAGGACCATAAAATTTGGGCACTAGATTCTGACAGTGCTCGACCTTGAGGAAATTTTTCTTGTAGGGTTGCAGTCAAAGAAACACCTGATCCCCTTCTGAAAATTGACATTCAGAGCGAAATTGATCTGCTTGTTGCTTCATGTGATTTTGTGCCATGACCAAATTCTATTTGAGGGTATGGAGAATAGCCTCTTGAATTGTAAGTGTTTGGTCAACCGCCTGGACCTTCGAGACACTAGGTAAGTATGAGAGAACTGAAGGTGGCTTTTGTCCATATACCTCCTCAAAAGGAGTCATGTGTGTAGCTGTGTGGTATGAAGTGTTGTACCACCATTCAGATAGGGGTAACCATTGAGCCCACTAATTTTTATTTTTCAAGGCAAAACACCTCAAATATGTTTCCAAACACTTATTGACAACTTATGTTTGACCATCAGTCTGGGGATGATAAGTTGTGATGAGATGCAATTGGGTGCCTTGTAGCTTAAATATTTCTTTCCAAAATTTTTTGGTGAAAGTTGGGTCACGATCAGAAACAATAGAATGCAGTATGCCATGAAGATTGAAGACCCGATCCATGAAAATTTGAGCCACCGTGGATGTTGTAAATGGGTGTTGAAGAGCAAAGAAATGAACATACTTGGAAATATGATCAACAACCACCATGATGACTGATTTATTTCCCAATTTGGGTAAGCCTGTAATAAAATCCATAGAGATATCCCTCCAAATAGCAAGTGGAATCGAAATCGGTTGTAGTGTGCCTAGATATTTGACTCACCCTTGTTGCGTTGACACACATCACATTCAGCTACAAAATTACAAATTTCTTATTTCATGCCATCCCAGAAAAAAGAACGTTTGACCCTGCCATAGTTTTTGGTAAACCCGGAGTGCCCAGCTGTGGGTGTAGCATGAAGCTCAAAAAGTACCATGGATTTAAGTTTGGAGTGTTTTCTTAAATAAAAATGAACTTTGTATCGGATCTCATCATGGAGACAAGAGTACCCTGGGGAAGCTGGAGCATTGGACTGCAATTGTTGGATCAACTGTGAACTTTTGGGATCATGTAGCCATTCCTGGCGGACAACTTGGAGCCAATCTGGTACAATGAAGGAAAGAGAAAAAAGGGATCCATCATCTTCATACTTTTGGGAAAGTGCATCCTCCACCACATTGTCATTTCCTTTATTGTAAATGATCTCATAATAATATCAAAATATCTTGGTCACCCATTTTTGTTGCTCTGGGAAGGAAATGTGTTGTTCCAGAAAATACTTGAGGCTTTGATGGTATGTCTTAATTTGGAAGTGTTGCCCCAATAGATAAGGGCACCACAGATCAACGACATGAAAAATAGCTAACATTTCCTTTTCATAGATTGATTGGCCTATATTTATTTTAGACAGTTGCTTGCTGGTAAAGGCCAAAGGCCGACCCTCTTACATAAGGACAACACCAATTCCTTTCCCTGAAGCATCAAATTCCAAGACAAAGGTCTTTGTGAAATCAGGAAGGGCCAAGACTGGGGTGGTTCACATGGCCATCTTTAAGGTTTGAAAATCTTGAGCCGCAACTGGGGTCCAAGTGAAAGAGTTATTTTTTAAGAGTTCAGTGAGAGGTGCTGCAATCTTTCCATAATTATTAACAAACTTGCGATAATAACCTGTTAAGCCCAGAAATCCACACAAGATTTTGAAAGTCTTTGGGTGAGGCCAGTCTTGCATAGCTCCAATACTTTTAGGATCCACCCTAACATCATCCTTGCCAACCAAATGACCCAAGTACTCGACTTCGGAGGCGCCAAAAGAAAATTTAGATTATTTCAGGAAAAGTTGGTGCTGAGAGAGTAGATGGAGAAATTGATCCACATGGGAAAGATGGCTTGTCCAGGTTTTTCTATAGATGAGGATATCATCAAAGAAAAATAAGACAAAATGATGGAGAAAAGGACAGAAGACATGATTCATGAGGCTTTGGAAGGTGGAGGGGGCATTGCACAAGCCAAAGGGAATGACCAAAAACTCATAGTGGCCCTCATGATTTCTAAAGGTAGTATTGGGAATGTATGCCTCTTTCAAACGTATCTGGTGGTAGACAGAATGAAGATCGAATTTAGTAAAGAACTGGGCACCACTCAATTCATCCAAGACGTCACCAATGACAGGGATGGGAAATTTGTCTTTAATGGTAAGTTTTTTGAGGGCACAGAAGTTAGGACACATTTGCCAAGAACCTTCTTTTTTCAGGACCATGACCATAGGAGAGGAATAGGGGCTCGTACTGGGGCAGATAACACTTGCGTTAAGGAGTTCCTGAACCATTTTCTCAATTTCATTTTTTTGGGAAAAGGGGTGATGATACAGACGGATATTGGGAGGAAGGCTTCCTGGTACAAGGGGAATGGAATGATCATGAACACCACGGAAAGGAGGGAGTCCCTGGAGAGTGGAAAAGACCACTTGATGTTTATAAAGGATGGTTTGGAGGTCTTGCGGCACTGAGGGTGTCTATGTTGCTTGTATGGCATGGAGTTGGGAAATAACACCAAAATGACCTTTTTGAGCATCTTTTCCATGCGATGGGAACTAATGATCTCAGGTGAACCAACGATGATGCCTTGGAACCTATATTGTTGGCCCTTCTGGTTGAATTGCATGGTTAATTCCTTACAATCCATGAGAATGGGACCCAAAGTCCTTAGCCAGTCTGCACCCAACACAATTTCACAACCACCCATGTCGATAGCAAACATATGAGATTTGAGGTGGTAGTCACCAATTTGGAGGCACACATTTTCACAACGCCCTCCACATTTCATGGAGCCACCATTGACAATCATGATTTGGAAATTATTGACGGCATAGATGTAGCAATGATTTTCTTGGGCAATGTGAAAATGAATAAAATTATAGGTTCTTCCACTATCAACCATAATGATGACCTTCCTATGCTTGATGTAACCGATGAGCTTGACGGTTTGGGGAGTAGAGAAGCCAGTGAGAGCATTTATGGAAATGACTGGTTCTACTTTGGGAGGATCTAAGGGAGGGGTTATGTCAGTAGTTTCAGGTGACTTAGAAACAAGGGGAGTTTCAACATCCTCTTCAGAAATATCCTCTGAGATGGCCATAAAAATATTTTGTTCCTTACACTTGTTGCTCGAGAAATATTTGTCATCACAATTATAACAAAGGCCTTTGAGTTGGCATTCAACCATTTCAGCCCTAGTCAAATTTTGGATCTTTAGTGGAGCGGAGGGAGTAGTTGGATTTACTGGTTTACTATGAGGGATAAAGGAGGGTTTCCGATTTTGAGAAGATACAACCTGTGTGATTATTTTTCTCTTTTAGTAGCCTCCACCCAAATCTGAGGCCGAGCCATGAGGACATGGGCCCGAATCTCATCCTTGAGGCCACTGATAAAACACTCTCAAAAAAATGCATCAGACATGCCCTCTGTCCAAAAAGCCAGGTGCTCAAAATAAGTTTTAAAGTCTTCCACTGTTCCTGATTGTTTCAACTTTGTCAAATGTCCCAAATGGTTGGTGTCAACGTCAAATAATTCATAAAGCTCTGCCACAAATTGTGTCCAAGCAATATACCCTTGACGGTGTTAGCACTCTATAATTTTTTTCCGGCTGAATAGACAAACGACAGAGGTAACTATTTCAACCATCTTTAGAGATGAGGCACTATCCTTCTCAACTCAGAGAGGGCTCTCTTGTGTCACTTGATATATCTATGGAAATCATTGGCTATATTTGGTTTTTTTGGGGGATATTTTAATAAAGTTGCTGGTAAAGAAGGGGAGAAACATTATGGGCCATGGAGTCAAAATTATGAAAGTGAAAGAAAACATTGCATCGATTGATAGAACTCTCCATAGGACAAAGGCTAAATAAGGTGATGAATCTGAGTTATTATTAAATTTAAAAGGGGTGTAGGAAGATAAAGAGAACAAATAACTGCATCAAAGAATTACTTAAATGAATTCTGAATAAGTTAAGAAGACAATCACATAGTTTAAATTTCTTAAGCCAAGAGCATCACAAGATGAATTCTAGGCCTTTAAACTCTCCAATTTAAACAAAAGAAAATGTAAATGAAATGACAGGTTACAGGAAATACATACGATGAAGGGAAACAAAACTCATATCACCACCCATTAGAATCTTGTTGTAGAGACTTCCAAATATTCTGCATTTATATTCAATTCAGATTTAGAAAATTTACAAATAGAGTTTGATACAACCAAAAAGGTGCTCTTTCACTTCTACCAACATTAATCAATTCAAGTCTCTTAGTACTTATACAATTTGACAAAAAAATAATTGAAACTAAAACATTTCATCTCCTGTAACAATTTCAACTGACATTTTCGGTATACGAAATGATTTACAATAATTAGCAAAAAGAAATCATTTCAAAATAATGAACAATTTCTCTAACTGTTCGACTTCCTTTGTGCCATCTGTTTCACTCTGAGCTTCCACTGGATCTGCAAAACTGGAGACACCTAGAGATCATCTATTGGTTCCAGGGACATTGCACTTTGTCTTACCCAACCGCATGATTTCTTTCCATTGTGGATCAAAGGGGATTTTGTAATCTATCATCTCTTTAATCAAAATTTCCAAGTCAATGCATGTAACATAGGACATGGCTGGCATGCTGACCTTCACTATTTTAAACTTGTTTAAAATTTCGAAATCTGTAGCCAAATACTCTACCAAACTCAGACCTTTCAGACTTTCTTCCATATCCATGAACTTAGAATGGTCCATCCTGCATTGGATGAGGAGAGAGTGATAGTCTTCTTGATTATATAACGAGCCTTTACCATCCCAAAATGATGGAAGGCCTTTGACGAACAAATCTTCAAAAGTGTCTTTAAACTCCTATATGTTGTATTCCATTTGCACAACTTTGTTTCAGACTGATCCGAGTAAGTTTTTCTTAGCAATGATCCTCCTAGCTGAAATGATCAAAGTGGTCCTATCTTTCACACCAATGGTTTGAAGTTCAATAGTTGGTACAACATTCAATAAATCAATAGCATTTTGGGCCCACTCCGAAGGATTTTTTTCTAATATTTCATTTACAACAACGCATTTGTTCTGAGCTGTAACAACCATGTTATCTTTTTCGTCGATAAAATTCAGATAAACACCGAATTTAGCAACCTCCGCAACAATAGCATCCCAAATTACATGTTTGTCTCCCTCCAATAACATCTTACCCTTTAACTTTTTTTTTATCTTGTTTACTCTCTCATGAAAATCTTGATTTTCTCTGTGGAGTTGAGCTATCTTTTCATCCTTCACTTTCATCTCCTACTTTATCTTTTCCATGTTCTCTTTGAGATTCTTGATCTCACTTGTTTTTAAGATTACCTGGGACATAGCTTGGACTAACCCCTCAGTGCTTGATCCAACCTCTATATTTTCAAGTATAATGACTGCCATGTCTGATGTTTCTACCTGCACCAATGACCAATTCTTTTTATCTTTCTCCAATTGTAGTAGTTTAGCCTTGTAATTGAGTGCCTCTTGTCTGAATATTTCTTTCTCCTGTTCCAATGCAGTCAATTCTACTATCTATGGATGATCTGTAGGTGACATCTTCATCTTTTTCTTTAGACTTTGGATCATATTGTCCTTTTCATCCAAAGAATATTTCAACCCATGGGGACCTTCAGACTCTAGTTTTTTCACCTGTGTCATACAGGCTTTGCTAGTCACTTTTTCATGTTTCAGTTGTCCATCTAGTTTTGATGCGTATGTTGTTAACCTTGCAAATTTTAGTGCCAAGATTAGATAATCAGAATACAACATGTCCTTGACATTCCTATTTAATTTTACCTTGTTGGGGGAAACAATGTTTTCATAGTGCATTTTGATCTCAGAGACCTTATCATCATCAACCACTACAATGTTAAGTGTCTTTTTCTCCACCTCCCTGACTGAGAGTAAGGAAGCCTTATGCTGAGAAGTCCTTTCTACTTCAGGTAAAAGATCTCTTATTTCATTGTTTGCCATACTTCCTTTCATAGAATATTGATTCATTAAATATCCCTTGGACTGATACACTACCCCAGGTGTCTGGCCAAATATGTATTTTCTGCTGCTGAAGACCTTTGTGCTTCTTTCATTTTGTGGCATGCTTCCTGCGCTGGCTTCTTCATTTTTGGCTGTAACCTCTACCATTTACATGCATGTTTTCCCTTTGAGCTCTTCTTCTTCTAGGTCAACTACTTGAGATGATGATGTGATTTTCATCCTTTTGAGAGTGGCTTGCTGGCTACTGGTATCTAGTGATTATGAACTGCTCCTCTTATTGTAAACGCTCATTTTAGGAGCTTTGATAACCAACTTAGGGGAAGGTTTCCGTGTTGGGCTCGATTGAGGATCTGGTTCTGTTTGTTTTGTTTGATCTTGCTATATGGAAACCTCCATTTCCACATAGGTCTCTAGATTGGTCAACTCATCAAATCCTTCGACATGATCATGTTCATAGGGACCTTTTATACTGGCCAATCTTCTCTTTGATATGATCTGATGGGGATCATATATCCTCCCTTGCAATTGTGTGAAACCAAATTCACTGAGCTTGGATTTAATCTGGGGAAAACAGGACTTACTCTTCACCATGAAGGGACCTACCACGAAAGGAAATTTCAGATTAGAAGCCTTGTGTTCTTTCAGAAAATGTTCAGTCTCTGAGATAATTCTTTGTCTTATGAATTCCAAAGCGAAGATCCTGGGCGTCAGAAAAACTAGTAAAATATAAGGTCCTTCCTGATATCCATATACCCAAATCATAGTATATTGTGTGAACAACACCCAATCTCCTACCAAGGTCTCTGGATTTGGCTGTAGTGAGATTTTCATCTCTTCTAGAACTCTTGGTAGATCTGAACCAAAAAATGAGATTGTATACCATGGACATAATCTTGTTGATGAAGATGAGCATGGTGATCCTTTTTCACTCGGTCAAAATAAAAGCCGTCTCAGGAAATTCGTTTTTGTTGAACTCCAGAAACATTCTCAGCAAGTGAGTGTAGTATCTAAAGTGTCTCAATGAGCTGAAGTTGACTAGTTGTTGATGTATATTCTCTGCAATAAATTTGTCAAAACTGACAGAAACTGATTGACTAGACATAAAAAAAACCAACAGGAAACCTAACATGGCTTCTACCACAAACTTGTTATTGTCTAACCCTAAAATTTGACTTAGTAGGGAACAAGTCCACTAGACTTTGACAATCATGATGCTTACCCTGGCAGGTAATGACAGACTCTCTAAATGGTGTTCAGGCTTGACTATGGTATGCAAAAATAAGGTTTTAACTTCGGGCATACACCCTCTATAAATTGTGATCATTCTCCGTTCCTCGAAGGGCTCTGACACTATGGGGGAGGAATTTGGTAAACTAAGAGCATGCCATAGTGATGGATTGTCTACTTTACACAGAACTTCAGATCCTAATTTATTTAAAACGACTCTTTCTCCCTAAGAATATCGCTCTGCACACCATCTTACAAATTCATGGAATGGAAAGACCGTTTCTATGACATAAGGGATGATGGAGGCTTGAGTCGCTTCGAGGAAAGGTATGCACATTCCAACATTGTCCAACAAATTTGATCTACACACGGAAACGGGTGAGACTGTTATCTCTGTGTCGAAAATGTCAAAATATATGTTAATTAGGGCTTCCTCCCTGGAGGATATCTCTTGTTCATTCAAAGATAAAAAGACAGGATTGGCAACCATGGTGAAGAATACCTATCAAGGGGAAAACAATGCAAGTCTGGTTCAGTTCTGAGCTTTGAAATTCGACTGGAAGCTTTGCGCCAAGTTTTCAAACATTCGAAGGATTCGAATTATCATAGGATAATGTCCAGGGTTCCTCCTTTTAAAGGTATCTATTGGCATCAGGGGTTGGAGAAAATGGTTTCAAGTGAACCGCTTTTCGCCCCGACATATCTCTAAGGGCGCCACACATCCATGATTTAAACCATGGTAGTTTTCCCCAGCCCTCCCTCTATCGATTAATATTCATGTTGTTTCAATCGCCGATATAAACTTCAACCATTGATCCGAGCTACTTTAGTATCTACAGCCCACATTGGCCTGGCGGATTTGGCATCGGGGGGTTGGAGGAAGTGGTATTAGTCAGACTTCTTTTTTCCCCGATGTACCTCTATGGGCTCCACGCGTCCTATAATGAAACCATGACTATTTTCCCCAGCCTGCCCTCAATCGCTTAACCTTCCTCAAATTCTTAACCTTCATGTTAGTTAAATCTCCGATACGCGCCTCAGCCATTGATCTAGGACACTTTTAGGATCGACAGTCTGTCGAGTCTTTCTCTTTACATATCCACTATTTTTTCCGTATGTCTCCATATATAGAGGGGCCCTCTGATATATCATATCTCTATGATGATATAACCCTTCACTAAGCTCTTTAAGCTCAGATTCCAGCCATAAAATATTATGGTGATAACAGACGAGAAGTTTTTCGCCATTGCCACCATTGCCAACGTTCTTGATCTAGATGGAGAACACCATATTGGAGTTTGGCCAAGTCATCTTTAATGTTGTATAAAGAGAAATAATGTTCCATTTGGGTTACCCAACCAGTGGGATTCGAGCCATCAAATTTGGTCACATCCACTCGCGGAGGGCGTAGGTCACGTTGAAAGTGATGGTGCTGAAAGTTAGAGGAATGTTTAGCTTTAGTATCTGAAGGTGGGTCGGATAAAGGGTTTTCTGTAGGGATATGAATCTTGGTGCAAAGCATCAAAATGACAGATTCAAGCTGGGTAGTTAGGTCTTGTTTGATTTCCTCCATTGAGGACTGCATGGATGTATTGAGGGCGACAACATTGGCACTAAGTTGTTTCTCTTCTTGTTGGGTTTCGATGAAATTAGATTGCAAGGTATTGAAGCGAGATTCCAAGTCTTAGATATGGGTATGGACCATGATGATGAGGAAACCAAAATGGGGTAGGTGGGGTCAATTTTTTTTTCTAAAAAATGATATGTATGAATGTGATAAGGGCGAACAGATGAATCCAATGGAATAGGTCTCAAATAATGGTGCAAATATTTTGAGACTTTTTTTTTTACACTTGTGGAGTTATACTCTGGTCTGAAGAATACTGCAGTAATGAAATGCCCAAATGCTTAACCAGGAAGAAATTTGTAGTTATTTGGTAGCCCGAACACAGATGCACGGTAAAAGATCTTGACTGTTTTAATTTTTTAATGTTTCTGTCCGCAAGGGTTAGGTATTCAAGGGTTCTGTAGAAAAGGGTTTTCCCTATGCTATAGCTCTCTGATATACATGTGGGGTCTAATAGTAGTACTCAACCCAATATCTCATGGCACTAACTAAGGAGTATAGAACTTACCCTTAGCCATACTACCTGACTACCCAGGTACTAGAGAGTATCTTCCCGAGTACTCTTCTCGGTGGCACTATAACAGTCAAGTGACCGATCGATTTATCTAAAGAGGGCTTCAGGTAATCTAGGTCGATCTGTACATAGGTGTTGTCTGATGCACTACCACTCGAAGGGGTACCAATAGGGGTTACAAGGGTGGCCAACAGATGTGTGCTTAAGTACCACTTGTATTTCTTATGTATATGAATCCCTCAACCATGGGTTTATGTGCGTAACGAAAGATCTCTGTGGTTTAAAGACGTCAGAATTCGTCTCTACCCTGAAATTTTTTTTAACCCACACTTTTTGTCGAGGAAAGTGCTATGATACCACTTGTAATATACCAGATATAAAAAGTATGCAGAACAGAAATAAAATGCTAGAAATGGCAAAATAACAACAATATATCCAAAAAAATCACCACAATAGCACTGAAATGATATAAGAATAACAACAAAAATAACACTTCGATTCTGAAAGCAATGTTCACGGGCCTCTTCAAGGGGGCAACCTCCAGTTGATAAAAGATCTATTACAATAATATCCAATCTAGGGTTCTCATACCCTCGACTCCTATTTATACTAAATATGTCTATCAAAAGAAGCATCTAGAGGAAGATCCTTATAGAAGTGGAAGATTCTATTAGGTCTTATTACATTTGACTTATTCTATTTTATTGAAAGGCCTTATTAATATTGACCTTTATTACATCTGAATATATTGTTATACCTATGTGCGGGTTAGGACCCTAAAATTCTCTATCAAGATGCACATGCAGATGTTAGTCACACTGCCCATGCAGTCTTCTGTCAGATGCAATCTCTGTCAGACTGGACTGATAGTCTTCTTCTATGATTTTTCCCTCTCTGGCCTTCTATTTATGTAAGGAGACAATGTCTCAACCAACTTCCTTGTTTTCAATAATTGTTTCATAGAGATCTGAGTGGGGAGAGTCAACGCCTACTCTTGGAAATCTTGGCGTCCTTTCCTTCACCGTCTGTGCTTTGTTGGATGCTTACAGGGAAGACAGTCAGGTGGATGAAGGTGAAGCTGACAAGGACTCAACTAGGTGATGGGCGGTCATGTGGAAAGACACATCGATGGAATGATGATTGTGAAAATGTGGACAATAGGATGTTGGCGTTGAGATGTAAAGGTGCAGAGGTGATATGGCGCAGGAAGATGATGTGGAGGCAGAAGGGAGGCTACAATGGTAGACACAATGGGGACAACAACAACACAGGTGGAAGCAAAATGGGAGACATGTGTCACGAAGCGAGTGGGGGAGGTAGAAAGGACATGTGACATAAGTCGGGAGTGGGATACACATGGTAGGTGGCGATAAGAGACACAAGAAAGAGGGGATGTGATGGGCAGAGAGATGAGTGAGTGGAGGATAGGTGTTGGAAGGAAATGAGGGTGGTAAGTAAAGGCGATAAGTGGTCTACTCGGAGGGGGGGGAGGTGGTAAGAGGTTTTGAGAGGGGGGGTCTAAGTTAATGAGAAAGCGCCACAATAATGGGGGGCCCACTGTCAAAAACCACCAACTTGGACCTCCCCCCCCCTTGTTAAAGGTAGAATGTTGGGGGAGGGTCTGATATGGATCCTGCACCATAGATTTGAGCATGCAGATCTTAGTTTACTAGATATACACACCCCTTATCATAACATGCCCAGGAAAAAACTTATGATAAACGATAAAAGTGGGTTTTTATCCCCCTATGAATTGAACGATCTAGATTTATTTTGGGTTTCAGGACTCATGAATTTTTCCCTTGCCTCATTTCAAAACTCCCAATAGTCATCTCCACGAAACCTTAGATTGAATGCCACCTTTCTCCTCAATATCTATGGCCCATATTAAATCTTTTCTCATCCTTTGATCTCGGGCCTTTTACCCAACACTAAAATTTGAGAAATTTTCGGATTCCAAACACTCGCAAACCATTGATATGATCTCCCCATGGAATCCAAACCACTAGAAGCTAAACTTGCATGTTTTCTTGATTCAAGTCTAGAATGGGTCACTCTGAAAGGTGCGTTTTGCACTCATGGCTGCGACATGCATCCCTTGACAACTTAATGTGATAACATTTGGCTCCACAGGGGATGGAATTCTCCTTGTGAGCTGCCAAGAATGCATAGTTCCAGTCATCTTATGCATTGGGATATGGAGTCGATCTCAAAAACATCTTGTTTGAGGAAAAAGGGAAAGACATACACTACTCTACGGAAAAAATGAAAGACAACATAAGGGCTCCAAAAGGAGCTTATTTATATACAATCCTAGGCTAACTGAATTTTTACAGTGCGCTAGGTTAAAACAAACTTCCACCATAGCCACTTAGACTGCCTGGTAATATAATTCTTCCCTTTACTGCAGATGATCCACAAAAGGGTACGAAAGTAAGACAGAAAAATGAGGACATGGATTGGAACACCGACTATACCCCCAAATGATGATAAGGTGAATAAATCTATAAGCTCCAATGATTTTGGAAAACATAGCTCCATATATAATCCCACAGGGTCATAAAATTTATAATCAGGGGAGCTCAACTGGTAAGAAATTAACTCCTTTCCTTTACTGTGGCTCACCCATCGTGTGATGTTCTGAGAGTTCACAAGTGGGTGGAGAACTGATGCAGGATGGCTAATACCAGGTGATACCTACTCAATTACAGGTTCCAGACAGGAGATAAACTGCCCACTAAGCTCCTCCTTTACATGATTCTTTGTGTTTTCTGCGAGTCTAGGATAGCTGATTTCCACCCAATTATTTTCCTTAATTAATAAAGGAAAAGTATCTATAGTTTGGTCTTGGAAATCTCTCATAACACCATACTCTCCTGTGAGTATTGGTGAAGTAATGCAATTTGAAAATTTCAGAAAATATGAAATGTATGACTCCATGTATATGGCCAGAAGATCATGAATTATGTGATAGAAACCTGACTGCCTTAGAAGACCAGGCTACTCCTCTATAAAATTATCTCTTCTTGCAAATAAATGTCCTCCTTGTTCTTTTAAAACCAAATCTTGATCATAAACAGTTGTTGTCTCTCATTCATAAGAATGGTCACAAGGTAAAGGTGCAATAGGATTTAGAACATCATAACTATGATCAACCAAGAACATACAATTATCTATGCAATCAGCCACTGCTACATGCTCAAAACATTATGGAAACTGATCATAAGATTGATATGCATTCATGCACATAGAAAAATATGAAAATGTTGAAGAAGTTGATTCCAATTGCGAATCATACCTACTTCCTTTTTGATGTTGTTCCATATCTGATTCATATTCATTGCCTTCTTTCTCAGAATCCAAAACAGATTGATAGTCCTCTAGCTCATGTTCATGCAAATTTTTGAGATATGGTTGCCTATGAACCCACTTGCTAGCCCTGATGTTCTCCTCAACCTCTACAACATCTTCAAACAAATGTCTTAACGATGAATATTTCCTTTTTCTCAGGTGAAGGACAAGCTTTGGATGCTGAGCCATGACATAGTACACCATGACAGTCATTTCTATGGGTCTGATCTCCTTATACATACTCTGATAAACACTATAAAACCTCTTGTTGAAGAAAACCAAGGATTCCTCTTCCCCTCTCCTCAAGGCATTAAACTCAAACCAGTATTGATCAAGGGATTTGTTCTCACCTCAACCCTTTAAAAAAGCATGGCATAGATCGAACCAAGAACCAATAGAACCAGCCTCCAAACATTTAAACCACACACCAACATCTCCAGACATGGAATGTGAGAACAACCTCATGGTAACATCATCATGAACGATCTCAAACTGATCAATAAACTTCTCAAATTCCCCCAAGTGCCTCTCACCTGTAACATGATCCTCCCCAGAAAACTGAGGAAGATACCCAAAGGAATAAGGAGGATAAGGATGCAGGTGATGAGGCATACTTAGAGGCTTAAACATCCTATTTCTGATTTTAATTTGAAAATCAGCGGGTTGATCATGAGGATTAACGAGTTTATGGAAAGGCTCAACAGGAATAATGGAGGGTAACAAGATTTGAGAAGATTGTGAATTATTTTCAACCTCATCAGGGCCACAAGGGTGATCAATTTCAAGAGGATATGCAATACATACCTCATTTTTATGTATAGGTAGAGGTAAAGACACGAGATCGGTATCTTCAACACAATAAGAGGGCATGTCTTCTTCTTCCAAGGATGGATGAATAAAAGAAGGCGTATTGTCATCTGAATATCAAAAGTAGAGGATAATCCTCTTCATATGTAAAGGGAAAGAGAGAAATGAGATGATAAAAAAAAATACTTCATGAAGGAAGCTCATAAACTGATACTTGGTCTTCCCCTTCGACATGGTCATCTTTCTGTCAACATGATCCTACCCAGTGGAGTCTTTGAATGTGGAGTCACCAGGTGCAAGATGCAATCTTCGATGGTTCTGATGTTTGATGCACCTCTAGAATCAGAGGATTCTTTGTCGTTCTATCCTAGGGAAAAGTATTCAATCCGTTCCCAGACAATGGTGCCAGAAATGTTATCACTAGAAGTCACCTCTATATTGTAGTAGAGGTAAGCCTAGTACCCATCAGTTTGTATGTCACAATGAATAAATTAAAGGAGGTCGAATGGGCACAGACTCAAGAAAATATCACTTTAAATCAGAAATCCGAACCAGATAATGCATGAGCAAGTGACGTCTTGAATTAGCTTCAGTTAGTAAGTTATATTAAAGGGTGAATAGGGGGGAGAACAAGTGAGGAGATGTAGAGGTCTGCTATGGACATCAGGTCTTCCAGCAGACTAAGGAAGAAAATCTTCAAGAACAAGATACTCTTGGACCTAAAACTTCGGGAAACTAAGAGAACACTATAAAAATACTGCAATCAAACCTCCATTGAATAACAGTCACAATAACTCATGAGAATCCTTCAATCATGAACTCTCAGTATCATATGAAAAAGAGTGGATAAAGAAGTTGACTTTCATTAAACAAGAAGTCGCATATCAAGTTACACAACCAGAGAACTAGAGCTTCATTAAAACATTACAATACGGGAGCTTAGCTCAACCATCGACCCCAAACAAAATGGAAAAAATCCCTACATATTCATTGAACTGGCTCTCACTTCCTAAGGTGATCTTGTCATGCTCTCAAAGATTTGCGTTGATGAGCTCATCTATCAGGCTGCACATGCAAATGTTGGTTAGAATTCCCATGCAGTCTTTTGTCAGATGCAATCTCTATCAGACTAGACTGACAATATTCTTCCACAATTTGTCACTCTGTGGCCTTATATTTATGGAAGGAGACGATGTCTCACCCACCTTCCTCATTTTCATTAATTATTTCATCGGGATCTGAGTGGCCAGAGTCAACGCCTACACTTGGAAGTCGTGGCAGCCTTTCCTTCATTGTCTATGCTTTGTTGGATGCTTACAGGGAAGAGGGGCAGGTGGACAAAGGTGGAGCTGACGGGGAATTGACTAGGTGATGGGCAGTGATGTGGAAAGACTCATCAACGTAATGATGATTGGGAAAATGTGGATGATAGGACACTGGCACTGATATGTAAAGGAACAGAGGTGATATGGCACGGGAAAGTGATGTGGAGGTAGAAGGGAGGGTGCAGTGGTAGGCGCAGTGGGGACACCAATGACATAGGTGGAAGCGACATGGGAGACATGTGTCATGAAGTGAGTGGGGGAGGTAGAAAGGAGATGTGACATGAGGTGGGAGTGGGATACAAATGGCAAATGGTGATAAGCAACACATAAAAGAGGGGATGTGATGGGCAGAGAGATGAGTGAGTGGAGGACAAGTGTTGGCAGGAAATGAGGGTGGTAAGAGGAGGCATTAAGTGGTCTACTCAGAGGGGGGGGGAGGTTGTAAGAGGTTTTTAGTTGGGGGGTCCACGTTAATGAGGAAGTTCCACGATAGTGGAGGGTTTGTGCTAAAAAATAACCAACTTGGATCCCCCCCTTCGTTAAAGTTAGAAGTTGGGGGGGGGGGTCCAATATGGATCCTACACCATAGATATGAGTGCGTGGATCTCAACCACCCAGATATGCATGCCCCTTAGCACAACGCACCCAGGCAAAAACTTAGGATAAATGATAAAAGTGGTTTTTTATCCCCTTATGAATTGAACGGTCCAAATTTATTTTGGGTTTCGGGACTTGTGAAGTTTTCCCTTGCCTTATTTCAAAACTCCCGATAGTCATCTCCATGAAACCTCGGATTGAATTCCACCTGTCTCCTCAAGATATATGACCCATATTAAATATTTTCTTGACCTTTGATATCGGGCCTTTTCCATGGAACTAAACTTTGAGCAACTTTCGGATTCCGAACAGCCGCATACTTTGAGAATCCCAGATGCTGGAAGCTGAACTTGCCTATTTTCTTGATTCAAGTCTGGAATGGGTCTCTCTGAAAGGTTCATTTTGTGTTCATGGCTGTGGCCTGTTTCCCTTTAAAACTTAATGTGATAACACCAACCATCCATGGGTATCCCTCAAAACCTTTGGAAATTACGTTGGGAAATTACAAACATAGTTTAATTTTGTTTCAAGATTGTGTAAAAATGAAACCAATTCTAATCTTACTCTTTGTTCTCTCTTGTGATATTAAATACATGAGAATGTGACCGAGTATAATTTTATCACTTTTTTAGAATTGTAAATGTTATACAAAAAAGGAACCCTCTGGAGTCTCCTTTAATCTCTTTCAGACTCTCTAAACATGAAAAGATTGTCGAGTGATCTTGCTTCCTTTAATGCTCGTTAAAAGGTTCGAAAGGGCATCTTTTGAGTAACAGTTTATCTCTTTTTTAGACCTCAGAGACTAGAATTACGAAAAAGGACAATCCTGGAGCCATCTTTAAGTTCTTTTTAGACTCTCTAAACATGAAAAAACACCATATTTTTCTTCTTTGGACTCTCTAAACTACACATTGAAGGGCCCATATGGGGATGAACCCTTAATTCTTATAGTTTGTTAAACAAAGGAAGAGGATATGACTAGAGGTGAGTGATATCGAGCATGTGTTATCCTCCTCTATTTAAAAGAGGTACTCATCTATCTGGATGGGGGGGGGAAATTGAAGGAAGTGGGTCTAGTTTCTTGAAAAATTTTGTAAACAACTCTTGAAGTTTCCATTGAACACGATACTTTTTTAAACCTTCACACTGAACACTTGGATAATCCGCTAAACCTCTGTACTAAACAAATCCTATGAGTCTTTCCACTCCTTCTAACCATCCAAATAATTCCCCAACACTCATTACATTATGTTTTGGTCCAATATGCATTTATGCTTCCAAGTCTCAAGTCGTTCCTTAGTGTTCAATGGAAGTTTTCACCTTGACAGTCAACCATATACAAAATTACCAGTTCCTATACCCGTGTTAGTCTATGTTCATCTACTATATCTTATCACTTTCCTGTGTCAATTTTGTGTCGATGTTGGGGGATACATCAAGGCCCTCCTTCGACAAGTCTGTTCCTGTCAAATTCAACACATCATCCATGAATTAGACTTAGAAACCAATTAGCACCTTGGGACCTGCATGCCTCAATGGAAGGCCTCCTCATTTCCAAAAATAGGTTTACATCATTGACCTTTGATCATATGATTCCATGAATGTTCAAACTCAACTCATTTAGTCACATTCGTTGGATTGTACTAGGGTACCTTGGGAGTCATTTACATCATTCGTGATTTCCCTCGCACTTCTTAATGGTTTACCTAAATGACCAATAATCAAGTGGTTTCTACCATGTTTTACATCAAAACATCTATTCACATGGATAGATTCATATCACATCAAGATTGCGATGAAGACCCTGGGTTGATCATTCATTTTAATATTTGTTTTGCCTAGGAAATGAAGGAATTTATTTGAGCATGTTGATACTTATACTGTCACATAGATCCAAATTGTATTGGTTTGGGCTATGTGTTTTCATCTCATAGCTCCAATGTGTATTTTGCATGGCTACGATCAATTCATGTCATAGAAGTATGGATCCACATTGTATATCTAGTGGCCATACCCTTAGTCAATATCATCATGGATCTGCAATGTATTTATTGGTGGTTATACTTTGAGTCATTTATAGATTGAGCATAGGTATACCTACCTCGGGAATGGAACACATAATAACATTGTTTTATGGTTGTTTGCAACTTCTACTAGGTTCCTCGACTCCATAACTTTACTTAAAATAATCTACAAAGTGTTTTGGCTATCAACTTTCATTTTCTGACTTCACACTTTGGGGGGGCAATCTGTTACACATCAAAATTCCTCACTTCGATAATGTCACATTCTCATTGTCGTAAGTGTCGCAAGTGTCTCACTTTTGTCACAAGTGTCGTAAGTGTCACATTCTCGTCATGAAAGTGTCACATCACAAACGACAACTTGGAAACACTTGATACAACCCCTATAACATGTTAGAAGAAGAAGCCCCATCATTCAACAATCAAAAGAAAGTGTTTTTCTATGAGAATTAGTCATCTTGACAAATTTTGGAAAATCAACGCTCCCCTGCTCATATATAGGTATTTCTAGTGCTATTTTTCTATCTAGCATGGAGCATTGTAGTGCTTTGTTTCCCATTGTAAGGGAGCACCGAATTGGTTGAGCAAATATTGGAAGAAATCCCCTTTTCTCTAAAGACAACTGTGGATGGATCAAGTTGGTTTGGCTCAAATATAAACCTATGGCTTCATCTAAGGGAGATATCAAAACTAATGGAGTCGTATCCTCAACTACTCCCAAATATAACCAAGGTGGTTGAGCCTATCAAAGCCTATAAATGAAAGCATTCTCATGGTGAACATGGAGAAGAAATAATCAACAAAGCATTGTTATTTTGATCGTGGATTTTTCAAGAAAGGGCTTGGATGAGGATGACTTGGAGAGGCTGCTGCAACATCATTTGAAGGTTGTAAGTGTCTTTTTAAAGTAATCATCAATATATGTGGCCTATTTCCTTCTATTATGTGTTTACATGTACTTGTCTATGCTTGTTTTAATCTTTCATAGATAGATTGATTTTGTCTAATCCATTAGAGTAAGAGACAGTCATTTGTCTTTTGGTTTTCCATTGAAGGTACTATTCAAAACTCGTGGTTGGAGAAAATCGGACAAAATTTGAAAGTGAGGTACATCATACTATCCCTATTACTCTCTTTTTCTATGGGCATAATTTATCTATAGGAATGGTAGTGTCCAAAGGTAGTTTTCTGTCTTGGTAGAGGGGTTTGTACTCCAAGGGAAGATTATCCTATTCATAGCGGAATTATTCTGTAACAACCACCAATATCAATATGTGCTTCTAATAATGTACCAAGACAAGTTTGCTACATCATCCATAAACCATGTGTCAAAAATAATACTAACAAGTGACTCCAACCATCTACGAAGTATGTACCAATCATGCATCAACTATAGATCAAACTATGGTGCATCAATATGTACCAACATCACCATACCATACATATCATGTATGTGCCAACTTATCAACTACAAGTCTCAACCATGTACCAAAGACATATACCAAGGTATCCAACAAATTCCCTCTAGCAACACATCACAAATACATAAGCCAAATATCATAAACCCTTACATAAAAAAATGTACCAAAACTCACCAACAATATGTCCAAACATGTATCTCAACCAAGTACCAAATATTACTATAAAAAACCTCTCACAATGTTCCACAAGATATGTCAATGGAACTCACAAATGTATCGGCCATGTACTACAACAAATCTGCCTTAAAAATCATTCACTACAACAAGTACTAACAACCAATAGTGCCTCTAGGAATATGCCCAAAATCACAAGACCATACCTCGTCCGTATACAAGCATATTCCTCAAATATATATCCAAATATATGCTTATAACAAGGAACCATAACACTACTGAGAAAGTACTAACATGATCAACAATACCCTAAAAAAAATACCTCAATCCATACACTAGGGTTTGTAGCATACGTCCAAGATATGCCTCAATCATATTCTCCAAAACTAAACCATATACCATCATCAAACACCCTTAAAAACACACATATAATCATACATGTATCTTTGTTGTTGAACTGTAACATTAGATCTCAGATAACCATGGCTTGCTTAGCTTCTGCAGTCTGTTCCATCCCTTTTTCTCACCTTTACCAGTGCCTCGCTTGATAAAGGATACTTGACCAATGATTCCATTGATTTAAAGAGGCTACTTGACCAACGAGTGCCTCTATTTTCATCTATAGTCTAACCCACAAGTGCCTCAGTAACTAGGTTTTTTCAAAAACTCTTTCTCTCTGCAGCTCCAAAACTTCTATCAAACTTTATTTTTCTCCTTAGATTTGTGTTACCTCATATCTGTCAATGATTACCTCCAAACAAACTTTCACAAATATGTGTTCAACTAAGTTCAATAGGTGCTAATAGGAATCCCTTTCTCTCTTATTTATACTTTTCCAAGTGCCTTCCTCTAGAAGTTTCCTTGTAACTGTTTTACCCCTTTTCCATCTTCCAGGGTTAACCACTTTCTTGCTGCAACCAAATATTCCTTAATTAGTCAACACATAACTCCTTTTCCCTTCTTATTGAAACCACTTCATTATTTAATTCATTTCTTTTACAACCACTTTGACTAGGGAATCTTCTTTATGAATTTCTAGAATATTTTGACTTCTTGTTGACCTTCTAGGGGATTCTAGATTACAATAAATCATTCTTCATCTTCTCAAGGCCATATCTCCCTAACTGTGAGGAACTACATGAGGTTCCATATATCACCAGAAATGGAACGTTGTGTACTATCCATCCATGGTAGTCTCATCTGCTAATTCACTGATATTCATGTCCATATTCCTCAATTACTTTCGGGTTCCTTAACTACACCTTTGGGGATACCAGAATGTGCTACCAGACTTACTCAAGGGTTGACATCAATATCTAAGGGTTGAAATAAATATAGAATATCACACTCCAAGGGTTGAAATCAATGAAAAGAAACTATTCAAACCATCTATCCATAAATCTAAACCAATTGTCCAAAAATATCCCACTTTGGCATTTATGACAACACCAACATTGATGGAAATGATTAGTCATCAAAACACTCATGCTCATGCTCCCCCTGTGGCCATGTCTCCATGTCTGTATGTTACTGATCTTCCTTTTTGGATCTCTCTCTCTGATGATTTGACTGCACGATGATGTGTAGATCCATGTAAGTATTCATGTACTTGCTTCCTTTTGGAGTTATTTTCCATTAGTGCTTCCTCATGTAATTCAAATGATATATATATATATATATATATATATATATATATATATATAAAGAATTCAAGATTAAGAATTCAAAATTTAAGCATTCAAATAATCATCCAACATTATTTGAACCAATATATGAATCGATCTCTAAACTACTCTCTGAACAAATCTATAAATCCATCTATGTCCATATTTTCCAAGACTCTGCTACTCAACTGTCCACAATGTTGACCCATATTTCATTGTACTATCATGAAGTCTTCAATGTTGCAATTGATCATCAAATGGCAACTGTGTCCACTAGTCTTTTCTATCTGTAAACCAAACTCTTCATATATGGAACAACTTGTGTTGAATATATCTCTATATGAATACAATCATATACTTCTTCCTATGTAATTTTCCAACTGATCAATCTGTCATATTGTACTAATGCTAGTTGACTGCTATGATTCTATCTACTCGAACTCTATAAGTTACTCAAATAATGGTTCTCTAATTTGTCTTAGCTAGTGCATAGACACCCCTTTTCTAATATTCATTTTATCTAGGAGTCTCCAAGTTGGATGACTCAAAATAATACCTTCTCTAATGCAGATTCATCATCCTCTTCATTTGTAGATCCATCATCCCTCTGAACTTTGACTTTTCCCTATCTTCCCGTGGATTGATCTCGCTCTATAATTCTTGAAAGTACAATCTCTTGAACCCATTCCTTATTTACTATTTCAAATCATGTGATCTATGGAACCTGTTATTTATTCACACGTCCTTATTTTTATCATTTCTTCTCCAAAACTTTTTGTATCTGACATCTTCCTTTTTCTTTGTAGAATTGTCTTCATCTCTTATTATTTCCAATATTGCGATCTCTGGGACCTGGTATTTGTTCACAGGTTATTCCGGTTTCATTTACCATACTTTATTATATTTGATATCAATGTTCTCTTTCATGTAAGTATCGATCATGCTTCTAAAATCACGAGCTATATGTCCATATTTATGGCATTTGTAACATTCAATTCTATGTGAGGCCAAATAAACATTTCTTGCTTGAACATTTCTTCCATAAGCCCTGCAATTTGCAACCTCATGTCCAATGTTACTATAATAAAAACAATGACCATAAAATAAATTTACATAACTGGGAGTGAATGTTGTAGTCCTTTTGAATTCCTACCTTGGTTGTTCATGATTGATGTTTCTTTGTGGCTTGAATGTGGAGGGTCTTCGTGAATATGTATCTTTATCATTTTTCTTAGATTCTAGTTGACCATGATTCCTTCCTTTGAGTACTTTTGCATAACTCTTGTTGTTTTATATATTATTCTTTTCTAGAAACCTAGAATGCTTCTCTTCATTCTCTACTGCTGATGTGGATGTTTCTATCTCTTCAATGTTCTTATTGAGCTTGATGACTTTGACTCTTTGTGTGACAAAGTTTTCTTCAATCTTCTTAAAATTTTCTTCTTTATTTATTATTTGAAACTTCATGACTCCTTCAGTTTTCTTTGCTTCTTCAAGTTGTATCTTCAAGGTGATTATCTCTTCTTCAAGTTTTATTTCTTGTTGATTGAATTTTGCTTCATGATAATTTAAATCCTCAGTTCTTTCCTTGAGATAATATGTCAATATCTTCTCTATATTTTCTATTTCTTCCTTCTGTGATGATATTTTGGCGTCTTTGTAGCATTATATCTTGTAACAACTGAGTGCCAAACATCATAACCTTTTTCTTGTAAAAATGTTTTCATTCTTTTTCTCCATCTCTCATACTTCAGACCATTCTGACCATCGAAATGTGGTATTCCATTTATATACAAACTGTTTCTCTCTCTGATCTTCCTTCTAGTGGTTAAAATATTCTCTTGAAGGATCAGCTCTGATACCAATTGTTGGATTACTAAGGGTTGGGGGGGGGGGTGAATCATTCAAGGGAAATTTTAGGGGATAAATTTTTCCCATGGGAGAAATTTATCCCCTTCAAATTTTGGTAGGGTGAATTTTAAATATTAAAACAAAAACATATTAATCCCAATTCGCCCCCCGCTTTATTTAAAAAAAAATATTAATTGTATTTTTAGCCCCAATTTAGATGGATACTAATTTAATTTTCTCCTTGATAAAATGGCAGTCGATCCTCCCTTTTTCCCGATTTATAGGAGTAGCCATTGATCTTCCACATTTTTCTCCCAATGTTTAAGGTTGTAAACTTGTATTTCCTCCAATTCTCCCCTACCCCCGACTTGGGAATGACCACTGGCCTTCTAGATTTTTCACCCATAGTTTTAGATTTTTCACAGGGCCAAGGACCATTATTCTCCTTGATTTGGGAATGACCATTGGATTTATGGAATTTTCCTCCACCGATTTGGAATTTTTACAGAGGATGCCCCTAATTTGGAATTTTTACATGAATTCTCCTGCGGGTTTTGGAAAACGTTTCCCCAATTTGATGGTGATTCACAATATTAATAGATCCAAGTGGTTCATAACACATTACCTAGATTGAAATATGCTACACCTATCTTGAAATATTCAACCACGCTTAGCTTGAAATATTCAAAGGCCAAATCGAAATTCTATTGTCAAAATTTGCAAATTACAGAAGGAGAAAGCGCCTAGTTCTTTCCATCTTCCCAATCACTCTGTGTCAACATTTATGGTTGCTAGCTTGTAGCACCTTGATATCGGGTAAGTGGCTTCTGATCCCTCTCTGCAAATTTTGTGACGATCATGAATTTCACCATAGCATCCATGGTATGTTAACGTGTGAAATCTGGCACTATGCTAGCTTATTAGCGGTACCATTCAATTGTACTCTATTCTATTCTAGTCTTTAGTATTTTCAATTTTGTTTCATTTCCAGACTAGTTTTATGATCATGGAATTTTGGATTAGTATGATGATGTCACCAAAATTGCATGAATTTCTTCTTCCTTCCCCTCACAATTTTCCATTACATTCTTTCCAAATTCCCAGTTGCACCCATGTTTGAAAATTTCAGAGCTCTTAAAATATATTAATCTGCACCACTGCAATTGTTGGTTTGAGAATTTGTTTCCTAGATCATTTTCATGGCTTATATTTTACAATGGTCCTTGGTCTAGCGTGAATATTAGTAAACATACATGTTTTATTATATATATTTTTTTCGGGTAAGATCAAAATTCATAAAAAACTATACAGTTATCCAATGAATGTATTCAGTCGAAAATGCATCAATATTTTTGTTTCAGCAATCCAAATTTTCCCATTCCACCATATCAAAGATACAAAGAGTCGAGATTGTTTTGTTGCAACCCCCTGAAGAGAAGGGGATGTTTCTATTGGCGCCTTCATGCAACTAGGTAGTCCATTTTCTTTGCAAATATGTATAGTTGAAGTGTATACTATAAATTGTATGGAAAACCTTTGTTCTTAGTCTAACTGTGTATTGGAACCTATATGGACAAAATGTTTGTTTAGGAAGTCGAATTACATGATTAGAATTTATGTGAATGGTACCTTAGGTTTGAAAAATTGATTTGTATGCATTTAAGAATTTCAGTAACAACTTGTTTGCCGGTACTTTTATTTCATAATTTATGATTTTAAGAATATTGGTTGATTTTAAGAACCATTATGTTTTTCTTGAGTTGTCAAGGATAATGTGAGGTTTTATTGTATAGTTCATCCTTCAAACACAATGTAACCTAGTGATTATCTCTTTCATAAACCATTGCCTTCAGTTGTGGCAGTAGTAAATCTTGATTTCCAAAAATACAATGCATATTCTCTTAGATAACCAATGGATTTCAAATGCAACAAGAATCAAATTCCTGGTCATAAATAAATGAAGCTATGAGTTCAATTTATTCATGGGAGTGAAATTGTGACACTGCTCTTTAGTTTTTTGAAATCATACTTATTTATAGCACATTGGAACTTTTTCATTATGAACTCCGTTTGGTTTCTTTACAATGTTTGTTTTAAGGAAAACATATAAATCTGGGTATGTTGAGTTTTGTTGTGTTGTATTCAAAGGTTTCCTCTTGAAGTGGAAAAGTAAGAAACATATGTTTCTTCTAGTGATATACCTATAGAATAATGTTGCATTCATTAGCCTATGTATAATTTGAATGTTGTCTTCTAACATCTATTTTTGTTGTTATATAATTGAAGGAGATGTGTAATTCCTTTTGTACTAAACAAGGATTTTTCTTACTCTGTTTCCAGATTTATTTTATTTTTTTGATTCCACTACTTTGTACATGACATCAATGTGCCAACTTGATGATCATATATTTTTCATATAATGTAGAATGATATTTTGTGAGACACCTTGAAACTACAAACGAAATGGCTCAACTAAATTGAGTGCAAGAATTTGTTATCCCATATTTTCATCAATTCAACTTTACCAGACATTTATATGAGCCAAGAAAAGTGACAATTTTTATACTAGTAGTTGGATGTTTGGAGAGAAATAGAATGTGTTGATTTTGATTTTGATCTGGCGAGAGAAGACAAAACACCCATTCCGAAATTGGGGAAAACTTCTAGATAAATGTGTAGATACTAAATGAAAGAGAATATTTGAATTCTTATTGTGACAAACTTAATTACCATCTTCATATCAAATTTTCATATTGTCTACCATGTTGGATTACAGGGGGGGGGTGAATCAATAATAGAGAAATTTAATCCTTTTTAACCATATAATCCAAGTTTTTAGCAATAGAAGTCGCCTTCAAATTGCATGGAAGGCAAGCCCAATACCCATTAGTTTATATGTCACAAGTTGGTTTTATGTGGGTGGAGGTCAATGGAAAAAACTTAGAATCCAAATGATGTTTGACACATAACTGGACAAGAAATGCACAGGGAAGTGAGGGCCACATTAAATTCAATCTTGACTAGATCTTCCATGCTCGAGCCATATAGTGTAAGATAGAAAATAAAACACAGGGAAATGAATAAAATTGATCACAATGCAGACATAATAAAACCTTCATTACATCTACATAACGATCCTCAACTGGATCATCCATACCTGAGTGTTTCAAACAATTTTTATAGACAAAATGAAAAGAACAGGAAGTTGACTTCTATTAACATGAAAGTCTCAAATCAATTACATAACTAGAGAACAACTCTGGCATCACAAGCATTACAGGATGGGAGCTCTTCTCAACCAAATACCACCTTCCAAAATGACTCAAAACTACATATATATACTCAAAATATTTTGCCACTACAACATAGGCATGCTCGAGCTTCTCGTCCATAGGTTGTGTCCTCTCGGTCAGACTGTGCATGCAGTCTTCTCTACGCATGCAAGATCACACTGTCTGGGCTGACAAACTGCCTCAGGTTAGAATTTTTTGACTTTCCATTCATGGGGGGAGACGATGTTTCAACCACCTCCCCCGCCTTCATAATTGCTTCATCGGGATTGGGATGGGTGAGAGTCAACTCTGCACCTGGAGAATTTGGATAAAATTCATATGGTGGGTTTTTAAACCCCTTTTCTCACATTTTCTCCACCCAGGGGCCAAATCCTTAGGGAAAACACCCCCTTTACAAAGATATGTGCTAACACAAGTGTTATATCAATGTAGCATTATCATTCAATAACTGTAGAGTAAATAAGAAATGAACAAATGAACAATCATACACATACACAGTACACTAGTGTTTTACGTGGAAACCATGAGTAGGAGAAAACCACAGAATGATTTTTCTTATATGTCTTGAAGAATTACATTCATTGGAAGCACTAACTTACTTTGTTTCCTAGATGCAACTAGAAGGAGGCGCCAACCCCCTTGTTTCTCAAGATACAACCTGATGGAAGCTCCAACTCCCCTATTCTCTGGCTACAACCAGAAGGAGGCTACAACCCCCTATGTTCTTCGGCTACAACCGGAAGGTGGCTACAACCACCTGCCCTTGCCCCGTCCAACCACCCTGAAGTAGAAGAAAAATTATGGAACCACTTTCACACTATCATTGTGATATATATGGTTGTAAACCTGTACCAATAAACCTGAACCATGCATCAACCATGCATCAACCTGTACCTCAATCTGTAATCAACCTGTACCATAGACAAGTGCATCAACCATGCACCAACCTGTACCAAAGAGCCTAAAATCAACCTATACCATAAACAAGTGCATCCAAACATGTACCAATCATGTTTCAACTACTCATCAACTATGACTCATCAATATGTACCAACATGATCAACTATACGCCTCATGTATGTGTGAAATCATCAACTACTTGTCTCAACCATGTACCCAACATGTACCTTAACCAAAAGGCTTCATCAATTTCATCATCAAAATATGATTTGTAACTATATAATAGATCTTCTGTGTATGATAACATACCTTCAAACCTTCCTTAACTTTCACAACAAGAGACTATCATTTTCATCAAACTTTTCTTTAGTCTCACATGACTAGTTTGGGATTAGTCAGCAACCCTAACTTGAAATAATCATAAATATGTACCTGTAATGAATAAAGATATGAAAATAGTACACAATGTTCTTCATTTGTTTTATGAAATTCCTTCAGGTTTCACTATGTGGAGCCTCTCAGAAATGGAGTTATAGCAAAAATGACATACCTTGTTGAATTTTGGCTTATTCTAGAGAGCGACCTTGTAGAGCGTGCCCCGCATGGAATATTTGTTGAATGTATCTAAAAATTTTACACAGAGTACTACATATTGTAATATAACCAACACATTTTCTCTTACTAAATTTGGATTTGTTATGATCAAGTTATGACATTTTTACCTGACTAGTTCCAGGACTAGCCACAAACCCTATTTTCCACGTAGTGTAACTCCAAAAATACAACGACCCACAAGATGAAACTTTTACCACAGATACTTGGATGTGTTTCCTCAATGGCCTATCAATTTAATGTTCTAAATCATTCTAGAAAAAAATTTATTACGAAAATGGTGAGATGACCTATAAATAACATACCTTAGAAAGCATCATCAAAATAATTTATCCTCCCTTGAATTTCGTCCTTCATTTTTTTTACCTTCCCTCTTAAATTTGGCTTAAATATCCTTTGGTTACCTCAGTAAAATATATATATTCAATATTCTCAAGTGTGGTATGAAATTAGAGAGCCTTGCCTCTTAGTTATACTCTCCAAGTAGCTTCCTTAGAAGCATCTTCTAGGTCACTTTGCCCACTTTCCTTATTTTAGGGTTAACCCACTTCTAATTTATCCATTAAATTTATTATTTAAATAATTTATTTTGTATTCAATTTGAATTATAGTACACTCATCACTTCACTTTATTATTTACCTTCGAAAATATCTTAAACCACTTTGACTACTTTGACCTTTTAGGGCTTCTAGATGACATGTGAGGGTCCTCCAACTTCGTAAGGCCATAACTCTCAAACCATGAGGAGTTATGTGATGTTCCACATACCACCAGAAAAGGTATGACATGTAATATCCATATAGAATAGTATTACCTTCAAACATATCAAAACTCATACCATTATCCGTCAAACAAACTTGGGCACATTACCCAAACCTGGGTTCTCCAACTTCTCATGGCCATAACTCTCTAACCATCAGGAGTTATGTGATGTTCCACATGCCATCGGAAATGGAATGACATGTACTATTCATATAGAATAGTATTAACTTCAAATTTATTAAAACACATACCATTATACATGAAATATCCTTGGGTCCATTACCCAAACCTTTCTGCTACCAGAATTCGCTATCGCGCTTTCTTCAAGGGTTGACATTAATGAAAACCAACCTTAATCAACAATATCCCCCTTTGGAATTGCTGGAAAATCTCTGATGCAATACTGAAATCATGTCATGCAATACTGAAGTCATATCACTCATCCTCCCATTGGAATGATTCCTCTGTCCTCTGCATATCTGTGACCATTGCTCCCCCTGGAATCATGCCTCTGTCCTTTGCATCTGATAAATCTCTCCCCCTTTTTCATAAATGACAAAGGTATATTTCCATCGAGGGCTACTCCCCCTAACTGAACTGTCTGATCTCCCAAACTGAACTATCCTCTTTATGGTGCTTCCTCATGTACATCTAAGACATATAAGATAAGCATTCAAAAGAATTAATTTTGGAGTAGAAATACTCTGAATCTCTGGCGAAGATACTCAAAGGCTTCCTGTGGAAGCGGTTTTGTAAAGATGTCTGCCACTTGTTATTTTGTGCCCACATAATCAACTCTGATGTTTTTTTCTGCAACTCGTTCCCATAGAAAGTGATACTTTATTGGAATGTGATTCGTCTTGGAGTGCATCATCGGGTTCTTTGAGATACTGATGGCGCTTGTATTATAACAATATATTGGAATGGGCTCATCATACTCAACCTGTATATCTGTTAGAGTTTGTTTCATCCATAGAACCTATGTACAACATTTTGTTGTTGCAATATGCTCTTCCTCGGTTGTAGATAGAGATACTGATGATTGTTTATTGCTTAGCCATGATACTAAAAACTCACCCAAGTAGAACTCTGCTCCACTGGTGCTTCGTTGGTCATCAATACAACCTACCCAATATACATCTCTTGTAATATCTCTAGGCTGAACCTAATTGTAATGTAAATGAAAATGTACTTAAGATGGTCAGATGTTTGATATCATTTTTTGTATGCATATTTCATGGCATAGTGCACGCATGTACTACGTAGTAAAATGAGGAAGTATGCACATTTCAGGATACCACGCGCAACACCATAAGTGCGCACGATTTTGAGACCATGTAGCATTTTGTGTATATGCTACATTTTATAGGCTGGTGAGGTAGTTATTGTAAGCTAGGATTCTTATGTTTTGATTAGGCCGGAGAGCCTAGATGTTAAAGGCCAATCCACCTATTTTTGTATATGTCTCATAATTAATATAAAATACATCGTTGTGCGTACACCGACCATGATAAAAGATATGGGGGACTAAACTCCACTGGTGAGAGAAAGGGAGGGGCCTAAAAGTTAAGGAAAAGGGATAATCTAGGGAGCTTAAGCCAAAAATGAATATTATATTAATATTTCTTAAATCATAAAGTACAGATAATTATTTTATCCTAAGTTCTAAAGTTGGGGACAAGTGGGGCCAAAGTAGCTCCCAACATGACAAGTGTTAAGTTGGGGACATGCATAAATATTGTTTGGACTTAATTCATTTTCCCATCTTTTCCATGATTCTTCCCATCATTCAGCCATGATTCCATGATCATTCAAACAACCATTGAGTTATCCTCCATACCTTACTGTCACTATACCTAAACTGGGATCCATAGCCATATATGTTTGGAGTATCTGGTTATTTTGGGAGCTGGATTGAAGAAGTTGGTTGTCAGGCCCATGGGATATTGAAGAGGTGGGTTGTGAGGCTCATGAGAAATTCTCTAGGTGAGAGAATTGTTTGGAATTGATTTCATGAAGGTGCTAAACTGTAGCTAAAGTGCTATGAGACTTCCTATCCAGCCTGTTGTTGAAGCCCGAAAAGGAAGTGGGGCAGCTGAAGGACTATTGAACAAAGAAGGGGAACACTTCCTAGGTGGAACAGGCATGTGGGGAATGAGGGACTGTACGTTGTCAATTTTATTTGGCACCTAAGATGAAATCTTTCCTTTTGTCTATGAGCCTTTAGCTTGGTTACGAATCCCTTTACCCAAGTGGATTTTAGTCCCAGCTCGGGGGTGACTCACTGTTGAGAGTGATGAACAGTGTGGTCTAAGGCTAGGAGGTTCATGGAAGGTTTGCATGCATTTGGTGACATTCTTACCAAGATAAGTTCCAATTGTGTGATAAACTTACATGCTACATTGTTATTTACGTGCTTATTTTTATGGGTTATCTTATGTGCGGTTATAACTGTGTTTATTTTTATGGGTATTTTCTGTATATGCTGCATATATATGTTTACTATTATTTCAGTTTGAATCTGTGTATTTACAGATGTATTTGGATGTTTAAGTTTTATATATATGTTTCTGCAAGAGTTCTGTGTGTATATATTTTAATTTCATGCAGTTCGAAAAAATTATGTGGCATAACTCATTTGGATACTGGGTATGTTACATTATGTTCCGGACAGAGAATGAAAGAGTTCTCTAGCATAGCATGGCCCGACATGGATGGTCGGGGACGTTACAACATGGTATCAGAGCTTCAGTTTTCAACGTTGAGCCTGGATAGGTCGAACAAGTGAGTTTAAGCGAAGTTTCACAAAGGATTTATTTCGAAGTGGCCAAATATCAAGTTACAGAGCATCCATGGTAAAACGTAACAAAAATTGTGCGGAATTGGGAAAAAGCCCCAATTTCTGTTGTTAAATTCATGGGAATATTGAGAAATTCAACCATGTGGTGAGATATTATTGATTGAATATTTGTTCTAGAAAATTTAGACCTGGAATTGGTCGAATTTGAAGTCACAATGAAGCCATGATAGTTGGAGCGAGTTTTATAATTAAAATTCTCAATTCGTGAATTGATTTTAGGTAAATACGTTCTAGAAATGTCAATCTACTGCGAATTGTTGTTGCAGAGGTTGAATTGGTGTTATCGGGTTGAAAATGAATGAATTTCATAGTTGTAGAATGTCTATCGTAAATTGGGGGAAAATTTAAGCAAACTCCCCAATTTTTGCACTAGAATTCACAAGAAATTGATGCGCATAATAATGAGTGTGTGCAGGAGGGCGCACTAAAAATACATGATACACAGTGAAAATCTTGTGATAGGTAAAATTCAGCACTGTGCGGAAAAATGTTAGTGTGTGGGTGTGCATGCTAAATTTCAGTGCCGCGCGGAAAAATGTTAGTGTGGGGGTGTGCGCACTAAAATTTGGTGCCGCGTGGAAAAATGTTAGTGTGCAGGTGTGCGCACTAAATTTTGGTGTCGCGCGAAAAAATATTAGTGTCCAGGTGTGCGCGCTAAATATCGGTACCGCGCAGAAAAATGTTGGTGTCTAGGACCGTGCACTAAATTTATCATTGTGTGGTGTGCACACACATAATAATGACGTGCATGGTGTGCGCAGTCTGGGAAGAACACAGAGGATTTTTGTTGGTGCACGCAAAATGTGGGTATATGTTGTCGCGCGACAATTTAGTTAGTGGTGCACGCAGAGTTTTGGTGCATGATGGAGACGTACTAAACTCTAGCATGGTGCAATACGTAGAGTGAATTGCATGCGGAACATCAGCACGTGATACAAAAACTGCACGCAACAAGAAATAGTGCAAGAACCAAAACTGTGTGTGGTGGATATTGGCGCACGACACAAAAGTAGTGTGCAGTTATTGGCGTGACAGAGAAGTGATGCACAGTAGTTATAGGTGTGCGAAGCACGATTTACCTTTTGATGTTGTTGCACATGGTAAATATGGGTGTATAGGTTAAAATTTGTGCACACGAACTCCTTCGGAGGGAGAACAACAACAAAAAACCAATGATTTTCTGTGATGTTTTATATCATTTGAATGCCATCTTTTTGCATCGTGTTTTTGAGGTCCTTAACAACGTTTCTAGATACTCAAAAACCACGAGAATAGATTGTGCCAAGGCACACTATGTATTTTAAACTCAAATAAAAGAACTCAGAGAGAGCTTTCTAATGGTGTAAATTGTTCGTCAAACGTAGCTTTTATGAGAAAGTTACATCACAAACAGTGGAGGGTAAATTTTAAGACCCATCTAACTTCAAAGAGCCATACATTTTTGCTCCAGAATCAGATTGAGGCACAGGAGAAGCCAATGGAAATATATTTAACCATAGAAGACATTCCAAGATCTGAATTAAATTTCTGGGCATGCTAAAAGTGTTTAATATGACAAAGAAAATATCTATAGCATACCAGTTACAATATGGTATTTAGGTTTGGAATTTCAGCAGGCTGTAACTAGCATCCCAGAACCCAAAAGGAGTTGAAACTTGGAAAGAGTGTCCATAAGATGTATATGAAGAAACCCAATTGATATCCTATGAAAATGTCAATGGAGTAGGAGTGAAATTGCTTAATTACAGCGCAGAGTTGCGCCAAGTTGAAAAATGAATAGAGAAATTAATGGACAATTTTCAAATAGCCATAACTTTCTATTCAAGACTCGGAATTGAGCATGGGAGAAGGTGTTGGAAAGGTCTTGGATAGGAGAATATAAATATCCACCCAGAAAATTGATCTGGGCATTCGAATTTTCAGGAAATCAGAAGAAATAATTCTGATATATTTTATTGAACCATATTGGTTCATATTTTCATGAAACTGTTGAAACAATTAGCCTAACAAAGTTTTGTTGGATGCACATTTTGTAGAGTTAGCAATAACTAGATCAGATAAAGATCAACATAGAGTCCAGAGGAATAGAGGAGGCACACGGGACTTACATTCAGGAGGATGAGATCAGAGGGATGGATGTCCATTTGGGCATTGAAGGAACAAAATCCAATGGACATGGAGAAGGAAGGGATGAAAACATGAATATGACAGAGACCCTTAAAACTTTGTAGAAGGATGTCCAAAGCCATAAAGCTAATAATGAAACGCTTATGAGATCCAAGGAGCAATAGGGTGACTTCAACATGAAGTTAATGCTAATGGCCGAAGTGTCCTCAGACACACAATTTTATTAATAGGAAAAGAAATTACATAGAAGACATTGCAAGAGTTTACATCACAACAACTCAATACCCTTGCAATGAGCAATATATAGGCTAAAAGTCCTAACAAACTCAAGATATGGATCAC
>ML779771.1:151262-161425 GCA_009831015.1 Picea engelmannii | reverse complement strand
TCATTACAGATATCACGCCAAAGTTCATTGTAAATAAGAGTACTTTCAATGAGTCGTTTCCAAGTTTTGTAAGATTTGGTGCCTTCAAGTTTATCTGAGTCGGAGAATAAATTGATTAATTTTGACATTTTGACTGTAGTGAATTTATGCACCAGAAATAATCATGCCAAGGAAGATGAACAACACACCAAACGCAAGAATGAGCTATCGGGGCTTGGCCTTGACCCTCGTATAGTCGTTAAAAAAAAGAAAAAAATGATTGAGCTTTGTACTTGGCTCCAGTCAAATTTCCAAAAATCTTTCAAAATTTTACAATCTGGCAATCTGGCAATTCTCTTTTACAAAAAAATCTTCGAAACTCTTGCAAAAAGAAAATCACCCCCCCTCAAAGTAAAATTACTTTGAGTTACAATGTATTTCCCAAAAATATTCAAACTACTTATAATGTGATTTTTGGCTGCTCTTTTATTGATCGCTCCTTTTAGGGCTTCAATAAGGTGAATTGGGTTGTTCTTTTATTCGACGCTCCTTCACTGTATACACAAACTTTTCTTTCACCTTACAGCAATGCCGAAAATAATGATTGTTATCCCTGTGAGAGAGCATCAATTCCAATGCAATTTTAAACACTTGTCTTCAGCATCACTCTGATTGGATTAAATAACAATGGCAGGCTGTAGGATAACAGATTTGTATGCAAACGCAGATGCACTCTCTTCAAACGCTGATGAGCTCTCTGATGTGTTCGCACAGGTGCAGATCTCCAGATTGAATCCGACCGAGACCCAATTGTGCCCACAATAATCTCCTCAATAACAACACAGTCAATTCTCAACCAAAACCAGACCATACGCATGAAAGATCAATTCATAAGATCAAATTACAAGAAAACAATATTCGCGCGCACAAAAAACGGAATACAATAATGGCAATATTTGCGTGCACTGATAGGATCTATGTAACCAGAATTAATTACCGGTGTTGGAGCTCTGTAATTCGCGCACTGATACCGTCAGTAAGATATAGATTGCTCGAAGTCGGACTCAATAATTATCGGCCTGATGAAGATGCACGCGTTTTTAATTGACATGAATCAACACAGATCTCTGGCTTTTCTGCACTTTCTTTACACAGATCTGCACTTTCTCAGATCTCTGCACGCGATTTAATAGCCGGATCTGGAAATTAAATGCGCAATTTGAAACACAAATCGATTTTCTCAAACACAACAAACATGCACGCGTTTTTAAGACAGATCTGGCACGCGTTGGTCTTTGGAACTTTGCATATTATTAAATGCTTTCTCATACGAAATTCTGGGTCTGATCAACCAAAGTTTGATTAATGGCCGAAGTCTGGAATGCAATGCTGGTCTAATCTTTGTAATATCTAAAAAAAAACTAAGGCCATGGCACAGATCTCACGGATCTTGCATGGAACAGCTTCATAAGAATTTTACAATAATATTACAACTGTAGCAACCCTTCACGCAATAGATAAAGGCTAAACGATCAATTCCGTGGCTATATTGATTTAAGAAACCACGATTTGATTTTCTTTGATAAAAAAAATCTGAATGGACAGTAGAATGGCAACCAAACTAGCGAATACAGTGATCTGGAACAGTGATCGGAAACTAGCAATTTTGAAGCAGAGATCAAATGCGAAAATGTGCATGCTGACAATTTGTGAAAATTTTCAGGCTTACAGAGGAGCAGATTTCTGAGTTCAAGGAGGCTTTCAGCTTGTTTGACAAGGATGGAGATAGATGTGTCACTATAAAGGAGCTAGAGACAGTAATGCGTTCTTTTAAAACAAAATATTACTATGCCAGAAACAATTTTTTTTAGTCAACAATTTCTTTTCCCTTTTAAAAAATTTTTGAACAATAACTGATCGATTTACTGGCAGAGTATGCGCCAACATTCCTTGGACTGCAACGCAAAGATCTCTTCCTTCGATCAGCAAATCTCTTCTTCAGTTCAGAAGCATTACTGGTGCTCTGATACCACAATAATGGCCGAAGTGTCCTCAGACACACAATTTTATTAATATGAAAATACATTACATAGAAGACATTGCAAGAGTTTACATCACAACAACTCAATACCCTTGCAATGAGCAATATATAGGCTAAAAGTCCTAACAAACTCAAGATATGGATCACTTATTAAATAAACAAGTGTCCATTTACAATAAATGCTATCTTAACCATCTTAAAACAAATCTCCTAATTTAGAGCCTAAGATATGACACTTTTCTAGAGTCATATATTTTACAACAATAATGTATCTCTAAAGTTCTACATTTATTTAACAAATATTCTAGATTATTAATTTAATATTCTAAATTAATAATCTTTTTATTCTAACTTTATAAACTATGATAAATGTATTTTGGATTATCTAACAAATGCAGAGCTTGAACCAAATAGAAAATAAGTTGGATAAGGAGAGTGGCTCAAGCAAATCTGGAAGTCACATGCCTCCTAATGAGAAAACAAGAGCAAGAAGTGTTATCAGACATCAACACCACTCCCTGAGGCATTCCAATAGGAGAGCACATAGAAGCTCGAGTCAATCCCCTTTCAAGAAGCATTAGGGGTCTGTGGTGGATGAGATACGAGTAGAAATGAACAAAATCAAACCTCCTACATTTGATGGTGAGCACAAGAAGGATGAATATGCAGATACATGGTTGTTGGGCATGCGAAAGTATTTTCAATTGCATAATTATTCTTCTCATGCAGAAGGTAGAATTGTTATCTATCAACTCAAGGGAAAGTCATCGATGTGGTGGGATCAACTTGTGAAAGTGCAACAAATTAAGAAGAAAAGTGTTACTTGGAGGGAATTCAAGAAGTATTTTGAAAATAAATACTTTACTAAGAGATACTATGAAAAGGAAATGAAAGAGTATTTTGAACTCAAGCTTGGGACTATGACAATAAATGAATATGAAAGAAGGTTTCTAGAACTACTGAAGTATGTCTCTTTCATCAAGGATGAGACAATTAAGACTAAAAGGTATTTGAGTGGATTGCCATCATTCATCAGTGACAAAATACAGTATGATGATCCAAATACATTAGAGGAGACCATAAGGTGAGCTAAATGCCTATATGATCAACAAAAATCAAGGTCAACTTTCCAAAATTCTTGGGAAGAAAAAAAGAAATTCAAGATAGATCAGAGGAAGAAGGGAACTAAGCCACCATTCTTTAGAAATAATACTCAAGTACAACCAACTCCTAGAGAGACCAGAGCGATTGAAACAGGGGTTCAAAGGCCAAGGAAACCACCTATTCAATGTTGGGGTTGTAAAGGGGATAATATGTTTAGAGATTGTCCTCAAAGAGGTGAAAAGGGGAGAACTGTTCACAATGTACAACAAGATGAAATAGTGGAGGACATGGGTGGAAATGTGCCAATGATCTATGCAACCTTGAACAATAAGCAAGAAAAGTATCAATCACATATGATTGAAGTGGAAGCTATTATCAACAACCAAACCATTGTTATTTTAATTGATTCAGGAGCTAGTCATAGTTATATAGATCCTATGATGAAGGAAATTTTTCATTTTCCAAGAAGAAAGTATGAGAAATCTTGGTTGGTGTAGCTGGCTACAGGAACCAAAAGAAAAGTCAATGATATGGTTAAGTCATTTCTTATGGACATGAATGGACTGAACAACAGGGAAGATTTGAACATCTTTCCTTTAGGTTCTTATGACTTCCTAATTGGGATGGATTGGTTGGATCAACATCATGTTATCCTAGACTGTCATAACAAGGAATTTAATTGCTTAGGGAGTCTAAGGTAAGTGCATGGAATTCCCAGGGAAGTAACCATCATATAAATTTTAGCATTACAGAAAAGGCTGTAAAATATTTGCAACACGTATGGAAGAGACACCTAAATATAAGGTATTAATTCAGGGAGGTACTAGGACTACCCCCAAAGAAATATATTTATTTATCTATAAATTTAATGGCTGGAGCAGCTCTAGTGTCAAAGACTCCTTACATAATGAGTATGCTAGAGTTGAAGGAGTTGCAAATGTAGCTTGAAGAACTTTTGAAAAAGGGGTATATACACCCAAGTGTCTCACGTTGGGGTGCCCCAGTCTTGTTTGTGAAGAAGAAAGATGGAACATTAAGATTGCACATTGATTTCAGACAATTGAATAAAGTGTCTGTTAAGAACAAGTATCCTCTGCCAGGGATTGGTGATCTTTTTCATCAATTGAAGGATGAAAAGATATTTTCAAAGATAGATCTAAGGTCAGGATACCATCAGGTAAGGATTAAAGAGGAAGATATCAACAAGACCACCTTCAGGACAAGGTATGTTCATTATGAGTTCACGGTGGTTCCATTTGGGTTGTCAAATGCACCAGCTGTTTTCATGTGCTTAATGAATGGTGTTTTCCGAGAATATTTAGACAAGTTTGTCATTGTCTTTTTGGATGACATTGTTATATATTATAAGTCAAAGGTTGAGAATGAACATCATTTCAGGATGGTGTTGCAAGTATTAAGGGAGCATCATTTGTATGCCAAATTGACCAAGTGCTCATTTTATCAAAATAAAATTCATTATTTGGTCCATATCATTTCAAAGGATGGGATAGCAGTGGATCCTGAGAAAATAGAAACCATTAGAGAATGGTTAGTGCCAAAGAATGTGACAGAGTTCATATCATTCATGGGCCTTTCAGACTACTATAGGATATTTATTGAAGGATTTTCAAAGCTATCACACCCAATCACTTCCTTACAAAAGAAGGGTGTGAATTTTCAGTGGACATTGGAATGTGAAAGGAGTTTTCAACACTTGAAACAATTATTAACAAGTTCTCCAATACTAAGGATTGCAGACCCAAATGAAGACTTCATTGTATGCACATATGCATGTAAATAGGGACTTGGTGGAGTCCTCAATCAAAATGGGTTTGTCATATGTTATGAGTCAAGGAAGTTAAAGGAACATGAAAGACACTATGCCACTCATGATTTGAAGTTGGCAGCCATAGTGCATGCCTTGAGGAAATGGAGACATTACCTCATGGGGAAAAGGTTTGAACTAAGAACAGACCATAATGGTCTGAAATATTTATTTGATCAACCAACTCTAAATGTTAGGCAAAGAAGATGGTTAGAATTTATAAGTGAATATGAATTTGATATAAAGCATATCAAGGGGAAAGAGAAAAAAGTGGTTGATTCACTCAACAAAAGAGTGCATGAATTACATCCTACAATAATTAGCATGTATCAATCAGAGTTGAAAGATAAAATTATAGAGGCTGCCAAATCTGATTTGCAATACAAGGAATTAGTAGAAAAATTACAACAAGGTATTTTGCACAGAAAATTGAGGAATAAAAGATAGATAATGATGAAATTATCATGTACAGGGGTAGAATTTATGTACCAAATTCCCAAGAGTTGAAAAATATGATATTGATAGAAATGCATAATGTGCCTTATGGTGGGCACCCAGGATATCAAAAAACTATTGCAGGTGTCAAGAGACAATATTATTGGTCGGGCATGAAGAAAGAGGTTGTTGATTTTATTTCCAGATGTTTGGAATGTCAAAAGGTAAAGGCTGAGCATAGACACCTAGCTAGTTTTCTACAACCATTACCCATTCCTGAGTGGAAATGGGAAGTTGTAACAATGGATTTCATCACCAAAATGCCAATAACAAACAAGCAACATGATTCTATCATGGTAGTGGTGGATAAGCTTACTAAATATGCCCATTTTGTTCCAGTTAAGCTCACTCACAAGGCAACGAACATTGATGATGTTTATATGAAAGAACTTGCTAGATTACATGGCATACCCAAGACAATTGTGTTTGACAAAGATCCAAAATTTACTTCAAAATTTTGGAAGGGATTATTTAATGGATTTGGAACAAATTTGAATTTTAGTACATCTTATCATCCATAATCAGATGGACAAACAGAGAGGGTAAATCAAGTGATTGAGGATATGTTAAGGATGTATGTGATGGATAAACCATCAAAATGGAAAGACTAGCTACACTTGGTAGAGTTTTATTATAACAATGGGTACCAAGAATATCTAAAGATGAGCTCATTTGAGGCACTTTATGGAAGAAAGTGCAACACACCAGTAATTTGGGATAACCCACCAGACAGAGCAGTGGTTGGGCCAGATTTGCTCAGGGAAATGGAGGAGCAAATGATTAAAATAAAACAAAATTTAAAGGTTTCCCAAGACAGGAAGAAAAGCTATTTTTATAAGGGTAGAACTCATAGGGAATTTAAAGTGGGTGATCATGTATTCTTGAAAGTGAGGGCCAACATAAGTTCCCTGAAGTTGGGAAATTGTTCAAAGTTGGCAGCTCGCTATTGTGGGTCGTTTGAAATCCTAGAGAGGATTGGTCTAGTATCTTATATGATTGGATTTCCTACATCTATGTCTGTTCATAATGTATTCCATGTATCATTACTCAAGAAATATATACCTGATGCTATTCATGTTATTGATTGGAATGTGATTCAGGTGGAGCAAGAAGGCACTTTTCAAGTGCATCCAGTACACATTCTAGACCGAAAAATAAAATAGCTCTAGAATCAAGCCATAGGGATTGTAAAGGTTCAATGGACCTGGTACGGTCCTGAGGACTCTACTTGGGAGCATGAGGATGCAATGCGGGCAAAATACCCGCATCTTTTTGAGGATTTTTGAAATTTTGTTGTATATGGATGCATGATGCATTGAGGAGGATTTTTGAAATTTTGTTGTATATGGGTACACGATGCACTGAGGCTGAACCCAATTGTAATGTAAATGAAAATGTACTTAAGCTGGTGAGTTGTTTGATATCATTTTTTGTATGCATATATCATGGCATAGTGCGCGCATGTACTGCGCAGTAAAATGAGGAAGTTTTCACATTCCAGGATACCGCGTGAAGAAACATAAGTGTGCGTGATTTTGAGACCAGGTAGTCTTTTGTGTATATGCTACGTTTTATAGGCTGATGATCCAGTTATTTTAATCTAAGATGTTTATGTTTTGATTAGGCCGGAGAGCCTAGATGTTAAAGGCTAGTGCACCTATTTTTGTATATATCTCATAATTAATATTAAATACATCATTGCGCATAGACCGACCATGATAAAAGAGATGGGGGAATAGACTCCTCTGGTTAGGGAAAGGGAGGGGCCTAAAAGTTAAGGAAAAGGGGTAAGCTAGGGAGCTTAAGACAAAAAGGAATATTATATTAATATTTCTTAAATCATAAAGTACGGATAATTATTTTATCCTAAGTTCTAAAGTTGGGGACAAGTGGGGCTAAAGTAGCTCCCAACATGACAAGTATCAAGTTGGGGACACGCATACATATTGTTGGGACTTAGTTCATTTTCCCATATTTTACATGATTCTTCCCATCATTCCTTTCCATCATTTAGCCATGATTCCATGATCATTCAGACAACCATTGAGTTATCCTTTATACCTTACTATCACTGTACCTGAATTGGGAGCCATAGCCATATCTATTTGGAGTATCTGGTTAGCTTGGGAGATGGACTGAAGAAGAAGGTTGTCAGGCCCATGGGATATTGAAGAGGCAGGTTGTGAGGCTCGTGAGAAATTCTCTAGGTGAGAGAATTGTTGGGAATTGATTTCCTGAAGGTGCTAAATTGCAGCTATAGTTCTCTGAGACTTCTTGTCTAGCCTGTTTCTGAAGCCCGAAAAGGAAGTGGGGCAGTCGAAGGACTATTGAGTAGAGAAGGGGCACACTTCCTGGGTGGGATAGGCATGTGGGGAATGAGGGAATGTAGGTTGTTAGTTTGAATTGGCACCTGAGATGGAATCTTTCCTATTGTCTATGAGCCTTTAGCTTGGTTAGGAATCCCTTTACCCAGGTGGATTTTAGCCCCAACTTAGGGGTGACTCACTCTTGAGAGTGATGAACATTGTGGTATAAGGTTGGGAGGTTCATGGAAGGTCTGCATGCATTTGGTGACATTCTTACCAAGATAAGTGCCAATTGTGTGATAAATTTAGATGTTGTATTGTTATTTACATGCTTATTTTTATGGGTTATCTTATGTTCGGTTATAACTGCGTTTATTTTTATGGGAATTTCCTGTATATGATGCATATATATGTTTACTATTATTTTAGTGTGAATCCATTTATTTACAAATGTATTTGGATGTTTATGTTTTATATATATGTTTCTGCAAGAGTTCCGTGTGTATATATTTTAATTGCATGCAGTTCAAAAAATTTATGTGGCATAACTCAATTGGATATTGGGTATGTTACAATATGTTCCGCAAAGAGAACAAAAGAGTTATTTGGTGTAGCATGGACCAGCATGGATGGTTGGGGACATTACATATGTGTAGGAAATAAGAGATAGATCCTTTCATTTTGGATACCATAATCCAAAATCTTTTGTTCCTTTGAGATATCTGAAAATCTTCTTCACTGCTAACAGATGTGATTCCTTTGGTGCTGCTTGAAATTATGCCACCTGTCCAACTACCTGCATTACATATGGTCTGGATGCTGTCACATATAGTAGGCTACTAATCATTGACCTGTATTTTCTCTAATCTATAGACTTCGAATCATCATATTTTCTTAAGTTGCAATTGGTTTGCATGGGAGTGATAACTGGTTTGCAATCTTCCATTCCGAACCTCTTTAGGATTTCTCTGATATAATGGGTTTGAGAAATAAAAATTCCTTAGTTTCTTTGACATATATAAAGTCCCAGAAATAAGGATATTTCTCCAAGTAATGAAATTTCAAATTCATTCTTCATATCCTTTGCAAATTCCTGGCTTAACCTGTCATCATCACTACCAAAAATAATATCATCAATATAAACTTCAATTAATAAAATACTATCTTGACTTACCTTGATGTAGAGGTTGTTGTCTACACTTCCTTTTCTGAACGCTGCCTGTTGTAGATATTTATCCAGCCTATAGTACCATGCTCTAAGAGCCTGTTTTAGACCATACAAGGCCTTCTTTAATTTACACACATAATTTGCGTCAATGTAGACTTCTTCTTCAAGTTCCCCATTCAGAAAAGTTGATTTTGCGTCCATCTAACACACTTTAATATTTTTGGAGCATGCATAAGCTAAAAACAATTGGATTGCTTCCATTCTGGCAACTGGGGTAAATGTCTCTTCAAAGTCGATTCCTTCAACCTATGCATATCCTTTACATACCAATATAGCTTTGTTCCTTGAAACCTTTCCATCTTCATTCAATTTATTCTTGTGTACCCACTTTGTTGGGTATGTGTTATATTCTTTGCACGAGTAGTAGTGTCTGAGCGCCTGCGCAGGGGGGCAGAGCCCCCAATTATTTTTTTTTCGGGACGACATATTTCCGGGATGACATATTTCCGGGACGACATATTACCGGGACGACATATTTCTGGGACCACATGATATTAGGTGGTTTTTCGGCACATGGTTTTTTGCCAAAGGTTTTCTATTTCCGGTTAAGGAATTGGGGTTTTGGACTAATCTAGGTCATTGGGTTAGGGTTTTGGATGCCGCTGGCTCCTATATGTATATTGTATTGTAAACAATGTAACACAATGTATGAGTATAATGTATGTTGGTTTTCCCGATTTGGGTTTCCAGGTGAAAAATCTCTGTGTAATGTTTGTATTTTCCATTGTATCTTTTCTGAATATCAGTTTTCAGTAGGTATTGTACAAGGTTAGAATTTACATTTGGTATCATAGATTTATTGGCTTCAGGGGGACGCCTTTGTCGTCAAGGGTTTGGCTCGGGACTGTGATAAGCCTTGTTACAGTGGGAGATCTGTGGTATTGTTTTTCAGGTGAAAAGAAATGGCAAGCAATTCGAAGATGGAGATCGAGAAGTTTAATGGGAAAAGATTTGAGCGGTGGAAGCTCAAGATGGAAGATCTTTTGGTGGACAGAGATCAGTGGATCGTGGTAGATCCAGGTACGACACCTACAGGAACTTCTGCAGATGACTGGAAAAATACGGATCAGAAGGCAAAGAGCACAATTCGACTGTGTCTCTCCGATTCAGTATTACTGAATGTGTCAGAGGAAGCTACAGCCAAAGATTTATGGGAAAAGTTGGGGAAGTTGTATCAGTCTAAGT
>ML779771.1:62924-147585 GCA_009831015.1 Picea engelmannii | reverse complement strand
AGAGTGCAATTTTCTTGGCAAAGAACCCTGCTTATCATTCAAAGACAAAGAACATTGATGTTCAATATCACTTTGTAAGAGACATGATTGAAGAAAAGAAAGTATCACTGATGAAGGTGGACACTTTGAAGAATGTTGCAGATTCGTTAACAAAACCTGTGAGCACTGAGAAGTTCTCTTGGTGTAGAGGATCCATGGGCATTGTTGCCCTGGATTATTGACTATGTAACCTTGTAACCCTCTGTGTGCAAAGAAAACAACAAGTGGGAGAATGTTGGGTATGTGTTATATTGTTAGAGGGGGGGCGCTAGGCCCCCTCTCGGGGGTTCGGGGGCAGCGCCCTTGAAATGTTTTTTTTCGGGACGACATATTTCCGCCGAGACGACATATTTTTGGGACGACATATTTCCGGGACGACATATTACCGGGACGACATATTTCTGGGACCACATGATATTAGGTGGTTTTTCGGCACATGGTTTTTTGCCGATGGTTTTCTATTTCCGATTAAGGAATTAGGGTTTTGGACTAATCCAGGTCATTGGGTTAGGGTTTTGGATGCCGCTGGCTCCTATATGTATATTGTATTGTAAACAATGTAACACAATGTATGCATATAATATATGCTGGTTTTCCCGGTTTGGGTTTCCAGGTGAAAAATCTCTGTGTAATGTTTGTATTTGCCGTTGTATCTTTTCTGTTCTTTTCTGAATATCAATTTGCAGTAGGTATTGTACAAGGTTAGAATTTACACACTTTGTGTCGATCACATTCTTATCCTTTGGTGTTTGAACCAATTCCAAAGTGTCATTTTTCTCTATTTGATTCAATTCTTCATCCATGGACTTATTCCAAAATTAAACCTTGTTGGCCTCTTCAAAATAGGTTGGCTCAATCGTAGATGTGAGTGTTAGGTGCATTTTTTCTGGTGAACCGATTCTTCTTCTAGTCTCAACTCCTACATCTTTGTTTCCGATAATCTGATCTGAAGGATGATTCTTTTGTACTTGTCTGCTAGGTTTTTTGGAGTTACTTGTTGAACTTGCTCTTCTGTTTCTGTCGGATCCTCTTCATCTTCCCCTTATTTTTCATCTTTTGTTTCTTCTTCATAAAGTTGTTCCATTGATTCATTTTCTTCTTCCTTTAATTCTTGTCTACTTATTTCATGAATTGTTACATTGATGCTTTCCACCACTTTGTTCAATCTCAGGTTGTAACACTTGTATGATTTTCTTGTACTTGAGTAACCAACAAGTACTCCTTTGTCCACATGAGAGTCAAACTTTCCCATTCTTCCATCTTCTCTTTTGATGTAGCATTTGCTTCCAAAAACTTTGAAGTGAATTACATTTGTTGGTCTTCCTTTCCATATCTTGTAAGGAGTTTTGTTAGTGTTGTTTTTGAGCATTACTCTGTTTTTAATGTGAACTATTGTATGCACTGCCTGTGTCCAAAAAATATATGTCAATTCAGAATCCATTAGCATTGTTCGAGCCATTTCTTGTATTGTCATGTTCTTTCTTTCAACAACTCCATTCTATTGAGGTGTCCTAGCAACAAAGAATTGTCTTTTTATTCCATGACTACTATAGTAGTCCATAAATTCCTTTTAAGTGAACTCTCCTCCATTATTAGATCTCAAGCATTTGATTTTTGAATCCATTTCATTTTCAATCATTTCCTTGTAGATATTGAAGTTTTCAAAATCTTCTGACTTATTCTTGAGAAAGAAAACTATGGTCATTCTTGTATAATCATCAACTAATAACATAAAGTATTTCTCACCTTTTAATCCCTTTGTTGTAGTTGGTCCAACTAGATTAGTATGCACAATTTCTAGTGGTCTTGTCCTTGAATATTCCTTTGATTTGAACCTGGTCTTTGTTTTCTTTCCTTGTTGAAAATGCTTGCATAAAGTGTTGGTTGGTTTCTTGATTGGGGGAATTTCTTTGACTGATTCTCTTTTGCTAACTTTGACAAGGTTATCAAAATGTATGTGACCCATTCTTCTGTGCCATAGCCAACTTTCATCTTCCTTTCCTAGACTACACTTTTCATTTCCAATTTCACTTAACACATATAAGTTGCTTGAAGTTCTCGCAGTTGTAGCAATCAATTTTCCTGAACCTTGTTTTCTTATCTCGCACTTTTGTAAATCGAAAGTAACTTTATGACCTTGGTCACACATTTGACTCACAGTTAGAATATTATGTTTCATATCTACTACTAGTAGAACATTTTCTGCCTTTGTATTCTTGTTCCCAATTATGACTGTGCCTTTTCCAATGATTTTGGTTGAATCGTCATTTTTGAAGGAGACTGGTCCATCTCTTTCCTTTCGTAATGTAATAAACCTGTCTCTATCACCTGTCATGTGTTTTGAACACCCACAGTCAATATACCAACCACGTTTATTCTTATTAGCTTGTAGAGAGAGTGTGCATTTTTCAATGCTATATTGATCCTTCTTTTTTATCCATGTCCTTTTCTGAGGTTCCTGTCTTTGACTGTTGTTATTATGTTTCAGTTCTCTAGGAGGGACTGCCATTCTGCAATATTTGGCCATGTGTCCAAAATTGTTACATTTGTAGCATTCCACTTCAATGCTCAAAGATTCAAACCTATTGTAACTTCTTCTTTGTGTTTCACTAGGCCTTATTGGATAACCCCTTTGTGTATGACTTTCAAAGTTGTTTTTGTTCCTATTGTTAGCTCTACAATTCACATCTTTATGTCCAAAATTATTGCATGCATAAAATAAACCAAAAAACATAGCTTGATACCTAGGAGTTGAAGATCTTATTAAAGGAGGTACTCTTCTGAATTCTTCTTCTTCCTAAGGCCTATATGTCGGTTGTTGATTCTGAAATATTAATCTTCTTAGTGGAGGAGTGTCCCTATAATCTTCCTTGTAGATCTTCCTATCCCCATTGATTGTTTCTCCAAAGCTTTTTGGATATATTTCTTGCTCTATTGTTTTTGAGCTTGATCCTTTTTCTGTCTGATTGTATCCAAGTCCAGACTTGTCATGATGATATTTTTGACTGCTGATAATGTCATCCAAAACTTTTGAGTTGTTCTGCATATTTTTCTTTTGAAGATCCTTTCTTAATGTGACAATCTCTACTTCCAAATTTCAAATGATCTTGTATTTTTCTTCTAGCTATTCTTTGAGTGCTTCTTCAATTCTTTTATCTTCTTCTATTTGAAGCTTCAAATTTGTGATCATTTGTTCTAGTTATTGAGTGTCTTCTTTCTTGTCTAGTTCTGCTTGTAGTTTCTTTTTTTTCTTCTTTTCTCTTCTGATAACTTCTATGGCACACATTAATTCCTCTTGGTAGTCAAATTTTGCCTCTACAATTTCTTTTTTGAATTCTTCATACTCTTCTTCAACTTATTCATATTCTTCTTCACAATCTTCTTTATCAAATTCTTCTACTACCATGAATAAAACTCTTTCTGTCTCACTGTCACTGAATTCATCTTCATCTGATGATGAGATGTCTTCTTTGGTGCATAAGCTTTTCTTCAAAACTTTCTTTGTGGTTCTTTTGCCTTTATATGTTTGTTTTCCTTTTGAGTATCATTCATCATTTCTCTTTTTATTATAAGGAAATTTGTTAGAAAAATGACCAATACGATCACAATTAAACCAAATTAAAGGAATCTTACCTCTATACATATCGTCGGTTCCCTTGTTCAGTCTTTTGACAAAATTGGCCACTTCTTCATCATCTTCTGAGACTTCACTGTTGCTGCTATGTTCTTTTTTCCTTCCCTTTTACTTTGACTTTTTGGATTCTTTGAAGGTTGCTTCTTTTATATCTAGATTTTCCTGTTCAATTCTCATTTCATATGTTGTTAAGATTCCATGCAATTCATCCATGCCAATATCTTAGGGTCAAATATCATAGGAAGATATCTTATTACTTTTTGAACAATTACAAATTATTTGATTTCTTCTCCCAATCCTATGATTGCATTTATTATTTCATCAACTCACAAAAAGTAAGCTGCAATATTCTCATCTTCATTCATCTTAACTTGTTCAAACTAACTTTTGTAAGTTTGAAGCTTTGCTACTTTGACTTTTGAATCTCCTTCATAACTATTTTGAAGTTTGTCCCAAATCTCTTTAGTGGATTTACAATGTGCAACTTTGGTGAATACTGTTTCACTAAGACCATTCAAAAGTGCATTTTTGGCTTTGGAATTATTTTGATTGAGTTTCATTGCTTTGTCATTTGTTGGCGGAACTATTGGTGTTGTGTATCCATCTACAATTGATTGCCAAATTTCAAATCGATGCGCATGTATATATGTTTTCATCCTTATGCTCCAAAATGCATAGTTATGTCATTGAACTGTGGTATTCCATTTTTATACAAGTTGTTAGTCTCCATGATCTACCTTTCAGTGGTTAAACTAATTTCTAAAGGAACCTTCTCTGATACCAATTATTGGATTACTAAGAGGGGTGGGTGATTCAGTAATAGAGCAATTTAATCCTTTTAAACCATATAATCTAAGTGTTATATCAATGTAGAATTATCATCCAATAACTACAGAGTAAATAAGCAATGAACAAATGAACAATCATACACATACACAATACACCAGTTTTTTACGTGGAAACCCAAAGCGGGAGAAAACCACAAAATGCTTTTTCTTATATGTCTTGAAGAATTATATTCATTGGAAGCACCAACTTCCTTTGTTTTCTAGCTGCAACTGGAAGGAGGCTCCAACCCCCTTGTTTCTCAGATTACAACATGAGGGAAGCTCCAACTCCCCTATTCTATGGCTACAACTAGAAGGAGGATACAACCCCCTATGTTCTTCGGCTACAACCGAAAGGTGGCTACAACCACCTGTCATTGCCCCATTCAACCACTCTGGAGTAGAAGTATAATGATGAAACCATTGTCACACTATCACTATGATATATACCATTGTAAACCTATACCAATCATGAAACAATCATGCATCAAACTATACCTCAACCTGTACCATAATCAAGTGCATCGACCATGCACCAACCTGTACCAAACCACATGTTATGAACCTGTACCATAAAAAAGTGCATCCAACCATGTACCAAGTATGTATCAATCATGTGTCAGCTACTCATCAACTATGACTCATCAATATGTACCAACATCATCAACTATACACCTCATGTATGTGCCAACTCATCAACTACTTGTCTCAACCATGTACCCAACATGTACCTTAACCAAAAGCCCTCATCAATTTCAACATCAAAATATGATTTGTAACTCTCTAATAGACCTGGTGTATATGATCACATACCTTAAAACATTCCTTAACTTTCACAACAAGAGACTAGCATTTTCATCAAACTTTTCTTTAGTCTCACATGACTAGTTTGGGATTAGTGAACAATCCTAACTTGAACTAATCATAACTATGTACCTATAACGAATAAAGATATGAAATTAGTACACAATGTTATTCAATTTGTTTAATGCAATTCCTCCAGGTGTCACTACTTGGAACCTCTCAGAAAATGAGTTATAGCAGAAATGACATACCTTGTTGAATTCTGGCTTATTCTAGAGAGCGACCTTGTAGAGCATGCCCCGCATGGAATATTTGTTGAATGAATATGAAAATGTTACACCAAATAATAAATATTGTACTATAACCAAAATTTTTTGTCTTACTGAATTTGGATATGTTATGAATAATTTATGACGTTTTTACTCGAAACACCCGTTTTAGACTAGTTTCAGGACTAGCCGCAATCCCTATTTTCCATGGAGTGTAACTAAAAAAGTACAACGACCCACAAGTTGAAATTTTTACCACAGATACTTGGATATGTTTCCTCAATGGCCTATCAATTTCATGGTCTGAATAATTCTATAAAAAACTTTATCGCGAAAATGGTGAGATGACATGTAAATAACATACCTTAGAAAGCATCATCAAAAGAATTTGTCCTCCCTTGAATTCCGACCTTCTTTTCTTCACCTTCCCTCCAAAATTTGGATTAAATATCCTTTTTTTACCTTAGTCACCTATAGATATTAAATATTCTCAAGTGTGATATTAAATGAGAGAACCTTACCTCTTATTTATACTCTCCAAGAAGTTTCCTTAGAAGCATCTTCTACGTCACTTTGCCCACTTTCCTTATTTTAGGGTTAACCCACTTCTAATTTATCCATTAAATTTATTATTTAAATAATTTATTTTACATTTTATTTGAATTATAGTACACTAATCACTTCACTTTATTATTTACCTTCGAAAATCTCTTAAACCACTTTGACTACTTTGACCTTTTGGGGCTTCTAGATGACATATGAGGGTCCTCCAACTTCGTAAGGTCGTAACTTTCAAACCATGAGGAGTTATGTGATGTTCCACATACCACCAGAAATGGAATGACATGTAATATCCATATAGAATAGTCTTAATGGAAAATATATCAAAACTCATACCATTATCCATCAAACAAACTTGGGTCCATTACCCAAACCTGGGTTCTCCAACTTCTCATGGCCATAACTCTCTAACCGTGAGGAGTTATTTGGCGTTCCACATACCACCGGAAATGGAATGACATGTAATATCCATATAGAATAGTCTTACCTTAAAATATATTAAAACTCATACCATTATACATATAATATCCTTGGGTCCATTACCCAAACCTTTGTGCTACCAGAATTCGCTACCGGACTTTCTTCAAGGGTTGACATCAATGAAAACCAACCTTAATGAACATACCACACAGAAAAATCAATCAAATATTATTATAACCTTTAGTAATGGTTGTAATTATTTTTGGAGGATTGAAGAGAGAACTCATAATACTATTGTTATACTTTCTTTTGAGTTTGATGGACAGTTGAATGAAGCATTTTTTCTTGAGGATGCGTCTACAAGATCTTGCCAATGTATTATCATGGAATGATGTGATCACTAACATGGACATGCCTAAACTAGGTAAGGTGTCTATCATTAGAATTTTTTGTTCATTAAATGTTACTCTATTATCAGTTTTATGCATGGAAAATAATATCTTGAAAGACATCTAAATTCTTGTTAGCTAGAAACTATCCATTTTGGTAATTTCTTTCTTCATTTCTAGAATCATAAAACAACAAAATTTGATAGAGCCTTCAACCTATACGTTGTGGTAAGGAATATGAAATAATCCTTGATATTTCTCTCATTAGTCTCCATATGCCCAATATATGTAATAGGCACTAGTTTTCCCTTACAACCACTTCAAAATCTACTTTTAAACTCCCCTAGAAAACAACATACAAATATGGAAATTATCTTGGATGTGTCTCTTTGATTTCAATCATATTTTTCATTGCAAAGCCTTAAGGAGGACAAATTGAAATCTATTTGAGAGGGTTGCGAGTTGCTCACATTTGGAAACCTCATACCCACTAGTTTTCACTTTATCTAATGCTGGAAATGACCATTAAGAATAGTGAATAAAAGTAAATGTTATCCATATCCAAAATTATGTTACATTATGTTAGTATTAGGTTCATATAAACCTTGAAGTTGTTGTTGGTTTGAAAGGTATCCTCTAGGTAGGGTTTGTCAATTCATGTTGTATAAAGTTTGCTTGATGTAGACTTTGTGTTTTCCATTTTGAAATATGCCTTATGTTGAACTGAGTCTTGTTTTAAGAAGTTACATACATGTATGTGGTAACATGCTTGATAGAGAAATATATACAATAATTTTATTTTATTTGTATTTCTTTATTTTCTTTTCTTCAAGACAATAAATAAATAATATTTAGAAGTTGTCTGAGGTCTGCAAACAATTTAGATCTTGGAATGATTGCACAATATGCTTACATTTGGTTATAATTACAAGTTGCAGTAGTATGGATATCAACTTTTGATATGTTTCGTATTGAAGGTCATATTTCCATATTGTTCCATTATTGTTTTTTATCTTTATTACCCTCAATTAAAGTATCAAAATTTAAACATCATGAAGTGTCGTTGTCTTGTCGAGATTTAATATAATTTAGATGTATTAATTCATAGGAATGTTACAATATACTAAATCCATTCTCAACATCACTAGAAAGTGAAAATTATTCAGAAGAATATTGACAACTTTCCAAAGGGAAGTTTTAACAATCTTAAGTATATAAATACTTAGGAGAATTTGTCTAAGAACAAAATACTAAGTAGTTACAAATCCTCTCATGGGATTCCATTCATGATTGGAGACATATTAGATTTATTTAGGAATGATTGTTTTCATGGAAAGTTTGATTATGTCACCCTAGACTTAGAAAATTTTCACCATTTTCTAATGTTTTAACACCACACCGAGATCTGGCTACCAGGAACTTTAGAGTCAGGGTAATATTAGATAAAGTATTTTCTACCATGCTTAGGAGAGATGATATTGATGAAACATTGGAAAATGTAGGGTTAGCCTTTGAGAATGAATGGTATGAATGTGTCCTTTGTGCTACAGGAAAAATCACAAGGATTCTAATAAGATTTGAAGTTGAAATTGTGACATTTTCTTACAGCCCATGTGACCAAGGAAATATTACAAATTACAGTATTCATGTGCTAAATTTTCAACCTTTTACTCTGGGATGAAATCCAAATTTCAAGCTACAGGTATGTGAACAAAAATATGATGGTATCAAGACACAAATTCTGGGAAGGAAAGAGGAAATTATGTGGTATGACAGTGTTTACAACAACCCTATTCAAGAGTGGATATATATCTTGTAGAAGATCATGTCCATTGTTGCAACCACTTGATGGAATCTTTCATTCACAGATACTTAATTTACTATTCATCCCAACAATGATAGAGACTCCAACGTACATTCATTCAAACTTAGATGTTTCCTTGTTTTGCAAAATAAATAAGCATAGGGGAAAGGGACATTGTACTTTTGAGGAGCTAATATGGTTGTAAATTTAGACACAGTGTGCAGTAGATGTATTTTTAACTATCTTTAAACAAATATAAGGGGACGAGGTTGTTGCAAATTCATACAACCAAGCACAAAACTACAATGTGGCTCCTACTGACACTCTATAATAGATTGAAACTTTTCTTTGCAACTTCAATGTATCCTGCTTCCGATTTTGAGCTAGAGAAACTCACGAAATTCATTGATATTTTCATGCAAATAGTGCATGACGTCAGTATGTACTCTAAAATTCAACCAATGTTTACCTAGTGAAATAGGTTGTTGTGTAGAAATTGCAGTGCAACATACTTGTTTTGACCATTGCAAAATTTGTCCATATTCCCAGTTTTCTCTCATTGAACTTTGGGTTACTTATATCCTTGTGAATGAAATGTTCATCACCCCATACATAGTAGTGTTAGTTTTGTATTGCTTATGTTTTAAATTTTAAATTGGTTCATATGAAAGAGTTTATGAACTACTGGGGTCTTCTTTTTGAAAAATTTCCTTTATAACTTCAAAGAAAATAGGAGTAATAGAGGTTAGTGGTTAAGCTTCTCGGTCGATCAATGGATGCATAATTCTTTGACTGACTCAATGAAGGTATAAGTCATAGAGGAGATGCTCTATAGACAAATGAAACCATGCTTATAGGCATGAATTCAGAAACTACACACACAAATTCTGGGAATTATATATGGTGTTTAGATCAATCCTATAGGCATAATATAAGCTGTAGGGTTTTTTCTTCCAAGAAAGTTAGAATTAAGCTGCTCGATCAATCAATGGATGCATAATTCTTTGACTAACTCAATGAAGGTATAAATCACAGAGGAGATTCTCTATAGACAAATGCAACCATGCTTGTAGGAATGTATTCAGAAACTACACACATAACCTCTGGGAATTGTATATGGTGTTTACATTGGGCCTATAGGAATAATCTAAGATGCATGTTTTCTTCTTCCAAGAAAGTTGGAAAATTTCCAGCATCAATTAGGATTTTTGGAAAATTGCAGAAAAGTGATAGATGGTAGTTGTCCAAGTTTGATAATGTCTATATCAAACCGTTTTCAAATTTGTCAAAAATATGTTTTGATAACTAATCAAAACTAAGTTGATAATAGTATATATTTTCATGATTTTTGTACATGGAAGAAATAAGGCTTTCCAATCTGATTGTTGTATTAGTCATGACTCGTGTATTATTTTTGGACTGTGACTTTGTGTTGGGACTGCCTCTAGTATAGATTAATCAGACCATTCTAAATTTTAAGTTTAAGTGTTTTTCCTTTAGTATATTTTGCTAAGTAGATTCCCCTAGTCATGGATGGAACATTATCCACCATGCATTTTCCTATCGCGATTCATGAAGAGTCATGAGTGTAGGAAATAATGTTTAGTTTTGAAGTGTATTTTTCTTTTCAACTCCTTCCTAGTGAATATGAGGGTTACACAGATTCTCATTTTGCAGTATTACTATGATCCAATTACAAAACTTCCATTGAATATACCCATCCACTATTTTGATTTGTTGATTTAAATATTTTTCTCTAAAATAAACAATATTTATGAATTCACATGATTTTTCCCTAATGATTAGGTTTTACTTTTATTCCAAGTAACTTTTGATGCATAAATCAAGACTCCTAAAAAAATGAATGTATGCAAAAATTGTCAAACAATGTCATGGATTCCATGGACATTTCTGATCTCCTATTAAGAGGAGATGATAGAGTGCTTAAATGAGTAAGCCAAACATAAAGCCTCATACACTAACTCAAGCTTATTCAATTAAATGGACTAACTCCAATGGAAATTATCACCCTTGCTATGTAAATCTGCATGCATGGATTTTGGATATTGACCACAAAAATTAGTGCTATGATTCATTTCAATATTAAGAAAACCATGGAAGATTCCCAATAGTATATATGGTCCGAACAATGACATATTTCCAATTCTAAACCCATTCAACCAAAATAGTATCCTATTTTTCTTTCCCAATATGTAAATGGTGTCAAAATTTGCAGTTCTCTATTATTCATGTCAACAAAATCCATACCAAAAACAATGCTTTCCATTACAATCAAAATGTGTTTGTACACATCATGTTATAGGAGAGTATGACAATATTTATGTGAGAATACATATGGTGACATGTTGTAAACTAGATAATACTAGTATTTTGTTCAACTTCTGAAGTTTTGTGGCCAATATCATGGAACATTGACTATTGTGATTGATGGTGATGGTGTATAGGGTGTTAGATATGAAATCAATTCAGATCCAACAACCTATACACCACTTGTATATTTTTCTTAATAGGGTGCATATTTTTGGCCTGAAACTCAATCTTTTTTATTTGTATCAACCATTTATGATTACACCAAAACTTAGTGAAAATAAATGTTATGGATTGTAAACTATAACTCATAGTATTTATTATTAGCCTATATGATATCATGGGAATGTATGCATGTGACCAAAATCCTGAGCAACAGTACATGTAGTAAGTAATCTAAACAAGGCCTCTAGCTTTCCTCACTCAGTTTTCTACAGAGAAAAAGATAAAACAATTGAGTGCAGTGATGAGCATGCCTTCCCATAGTATAATGAATTCACAAGCAAGCACCTTAATAAAAATTCTCATATGCAATGTTTTTATTAACCATGGTATCATACTTTACATCAATGGGTTGCAAGGCTCTATAATATGATATCTCGTAGTTGTTAATTGGATTTATCTTAGGTAGTTGGAATAAATTATTGTTATCCTCCCCAGTCAGGTTCATTTTTAACAAGTGATATGTTGATCTCTTAACAAGTATATTATTTCAATAGAATCGATAAAAATTAAAGATTGTGATCAACAACGAAGCTAGTAAATATTGCATACATCGAATCAACACCCACTTCATACTCTTTCTATTTTATGAAAATGTTTTCTAGATCAACAATACTATTAAAAATGTTGATTGTGAAATTAGTCCCATACTTGTATTTCATAAACCTAGAAACCAAATACAATGGGAAAACATGTCAAAATTCAAATTTGGAGGATATGTATGTGACAAGTTAAAGTCCGTAAATTTACAAAGAAAATGAGTTATTTGAAATTAAAAGAAAACTAATCCTTGAAACCATGAAATGGGTAAACCTATCCTCTCTTTTGGAAGTAACCCTAACTATCTCTAAATTGGAGGAATAGTTTTTATTTTGAGAAAAAATATAATGGATAACAATGCAACATGATTCCATTATTCTTCGGAACAATTTACAAAGGACACATTTTGTGAAAATGCTTAATCAAGAGGAGACTTGCATTTTCTAAGCCATCGACAACCATGGAAATAATTCAGTCTAATATATACAAGGTAATTGGTTTATGGATTAGATATATATTTAATAATGCAACATGAAATGAAACCTTTGGAACCATATTAAGATTTTGAAAGTAATAAAAACATGATATAGCAACTTGATTGCTTAGTGGATGCATATTGGGAAAAAAAATAACTTTGTAGTAAAATTATGTGTCTCTACAACCTTAAGAATCACATATGTATCTCAGTCACTTCTAGCTAGTGCCCTGGACTGATCTAGCAGCCTCTTCAAGTTTTATCTAGAAGTTCTTCTCTAGCTAAAAAATAAAAAAACTTAATTATCTTGATATGGATGCACGAGTTATCAAAGAAAAACACAAGTGAAAGAAAAGATTCAACATAACTTTAATTTAGCTAAGGGTGTTCAAAGACATTGAATGAAGCCTCTTGGATGCATCCATAAAAAAAAATAGGAGTTTAGAGGAAATACAACATATATATTAAATGGACACTAAAACATTTTGGAAAGAGAAGGGAGCAATTTTATCTAGGCACACTCGAGGATAATTAACCTCTTGCAATTAATTTATTACAACAGAACCCAAGAAGATAGAGGGGGCGACAACATGAAACTATTAGTTTTATCTTCCTTGAATTAAAATAGAAACAACATTCAGCTGCATGGGAACTGTCCTCACTCTTACGTATCCATTACTAACAAGGATTATGATGGGTTATGACATGATACATAGGGTGTTACCCTGATGTATCTTCTAGTATATCCATCAATGTTATCATATATAGTTCGTCATAACATGAACTAGTGATTATTTACCTACTTACTGTGGGACCATAGAAGGTTTATGTCAGTGATATGGAAACTGAATATTCTTGTTTATATCGTTGGATATGGCATAGTTTCGGGAACTAAAATTTATGGTTTTCCATGATTCTATTGAAAGTAATGCAAAATTTAAGACAACCCCAACTCGGGGTTCCTAATACGAACAGTGACAACCAAACATAATTTTTGGACTTACTAACTTGTCACAGAAACATAGTAGACAATTCTAGAATGTCTAAAAGAAGTTGTTTGGATATTCTATTTATTGATTTTCAACCCAGATAGGTTACCTAAAGGGATCTCTATTTACTTTTCTACATAGTAGAAGTTTATCAAAGGCTTAGGATTACACAAAACAAAACCCTCTTTATAGTTAAATGTACACTACAAGCAGATGAAAAAATGAGATGCATCCTTTCAGGTCTTGTAGACAATGATATATGCGCGATGCCATTGGCCAGATCCTTATTCCATGAATTATTCTCTGCAAGAAAAAAGAGGAGGAAGTGGACACAATTCTTATGGTTATCACTCATCTGAATACACAAATTTTTTAATTAATGTTGTCAACATGGAATGCCATCAGATTCTAGTTTGTAGATATTTTTTGAGGAAATACTTATATTAACAGAAACAATATGTATGAAGAAATATATATGAAGACTATCACGGAGGAATTCTTCTCAGCATTATAAGGGTTGAGATAAGATCTAAACATGCAAGTACATTAGCACTCTTTGCATCCTTAATCAAAAGAGATGTAGATTATGTTTGTGGTTTGGATTATCATTTAACTAACTTTAACTTGTACAATAGTTGTCCAGTAACAGAGTAGCAGCAGATAAACAACAGATTCATATTTCTGGTATTTCCAAAGAATTCATCTCACAACAACCGGATATAGTAATGTAAAATGTACTTTAAGAAAAACTGAAGCAATTGCAAGAAAAAAAAGAGGATATATTTACCAGATTGGCATATGACTTCAACCAGGGTTTGATAATATTTCAACCAAGATGAAATATTAATGGAGCATATACAAAAAGTGATTGTCCAATTCTCTTTGGATAGTAATTAAAGAACACATCTATCTTCACAAAGTTAAGCTTCGTCCCCATGAGTTTCTTCGTCAATACCCAAAATGAGAAATCCAGATTCTATCAAACTTGAGGAAGCAACGATAAAATTTAAGTACGAGAAACTTTATGAAAGTGAGATCTCCATTTTGGAGAGTAAACCCTCGAAGATCAAATATACCAAGTATATTTTCTTCTCCAGGAGGAAGTTGACTAAGGGCTCTCTCAAGAAAATAAACACACAACTTCTCACTCTCTAGTAGATCATGTTTCTGCACCATTTTTGAGGACACTTTTCTATAAATTTCTACCCAAAAGTCATGATGCAACCAAACAAGAAATCTGATGCAAGGTTTTGGATTGAGTGAAAAAAATTGAAGTAATTATAATATTACAGTGCACAAAATACTAGACAATTTGGCTTATAGATGGAAAATGTTTGGCTGCAACAACCACCACAACAGGTCGTCCTGTCACATCGGGGAATTCATGAAGATAAGCCTTTCTCATGGATGAAATGTTTTGAATTGATTCATCTATGAGATTATCAACAACAAATTCTTTGTACCAAGCCTATACACACTTCTTATTCAGGGAAATGCAATGGCATTAACGTGGCAAGACAATCATGTAAATAGTAACACTACATGATGCATTTATCAGACACTCGCGTTAAGAAAACCCAAGGATCATGTAGAACATGAAATTCATTTCTTAGGTTACATGCACAATAACAAAACATACAATCCCTTGCTTAGGATACATTCAAAACAATGAGACATGCAATCCAGTGCTTAGGATACATGCACAACAACAGAAATGGTCCAAAACAATTGACATAAGTTAGTAAGAATGTAGTTAAGTGAATCTCTAAACATGTTCAAAGAAATCTAAAAGGTACAATAGTGGTGTAGGCACAAAGATACAGAGTATACATTTGTTTATTGTAGTAGAATGTGTGTGCATGTGCACACATAGGCCACAGTCTCGTAGGATAAAGATGGTGTTCAATAGACAAATAAACAAATAGAATGGTGCACAATCCAAGTATAAGGGTTTCAAGGTGCAAGTGATTGGACAACCCTTGAATCTCATTTTAGGGACCATAAATTCCCTCCAAGGCTCACCTTCAAGGCTATCTCAATTTCAAGAGAGGCCACTATTAGATTTTACCTATTTATCTCAGTGAGTCTTCTTCACTAAACTAGAGTGAACACATGAGCAGGTTCGTACAATAGTCTGTTGGGTTCCTATGCACTGCAAAGCCAAACTTAGTTTCTTTCCTATTTTTTCACCTTAGTTCACTGTTGTTCCAGATTTAGTAATTTCTATTTCAGTTAAGGTTTCTATCAATCCATATTTCAGTTTAGTTCAGTTACACAAATGCATGATCTATTCTTAGATAAGGGATCCAATCCCTAGGTAGTTAGTGGGCATGCATGAGGAGCTGAGTGAGGGTGCATATTTTAAGGAGGAGTGTACATGCATACATGCCACAACAATTCTCCAATTGGGATGCATTACCTTAGGAAATGTTATCCATTTTATTAGGCTTAGGGTTTGAAGATGGTTCTTACATGTGTCCAGTTACAATGTATCTTCCCTCTTCCTCCTAGTCTATAAAGGAGAATCAAGGTGCACCACTGTCTTGGTTCGAGAGTTTGATTTTTTGAACTATAGCTTAGTTTATTGTTTTCATATCTACAAGTTTGTTGTTCATATTATTAGTAATATGTGTTTGTAGGTGAATGTACTCTATAGCTATTATTTGTAGGTGAATGTACACATCATCATCACTGTTTGACATGGCATAGTAGGAAAACATGGCACAAATAGCAATAACATATCATCACTCATATCATATGAAGGTCCCAACAGAAAAGAATGGACCATCATACTATGTAATACTTGAAGGATCTAGGATAAACCCAAGCATAAAAATGTGATAAAATCCACATGCAAAACGTCTGACAATAGGGACCTTCCAATCTATTTTTTTTTATCTAAGACTGAATGTATCCATATAGTTTCTGATGGAACACACTTCAAGAGAAAACATATTATCAACCTAAAACCAACCTATCATAGGAAAAATAGTTTTTAAAAATGGATTTTTATTGATGTGGCATTATTTTGAGCCAATAATAATATGGAAGATGAAAATGACTTGTTGTATGATGAAGTGATTTCTGTTTAGATAACTATTGTTGGTTTTGTTGAGAAGAATTGAGTTCTTAAAATTGATATATCTCTTGCATGTGTGTTGACTTGCCAAATGGATGACTAATTTTATATTATTTTTCTCATGCATGTTTAACTTTTGGTTTCTAGATCAATTTGATATTCTAATTGTGAAAATTTTAGTGAGATGTCAAACAACGATCGTGGAAAGAAAACATCAAAATATTTTGAGCAACCTATCAGTGAAAGAGATGTCAAATCTTCTAAGAATGCATATAATATCCATATAATATATGATAGAACATGTTCCTCTAGTGGTCAAAGTGAGATGAAAGCAATTTCACCAGAAATTGACAATAACAATGTTGAAGGTTTTTCCTTGGAAGGAAACACAAACCATTCACAATCACGGAAAAGGAAAAAATGCCAATGGGACATAGGGAGATAATTCCAATCGGAGTGGGTCTCAAAATTTCCATTTATTGAACCAATACCTCCAACAAATGAGAAAGAGGCTTCACAATAAGTTAGATGCATTATATATAGTTGGAAACTTGGAAAGACAGTAAAATCGCAGATGAAGTTAGATATAATAGAGAAACATGAAGGAAAGGTGTATGATAAGGAAATTGTAAATGGCGAGGAGAAATCTATTATCAAATGGAAATATTTTGAGGAATATCTGACAGTGTTTCATGGAATCCTGCATAGGGGACCTAGCTAAAGCATACACAAACAAAGCTTATCAAGAAAAGGAAGAGAGATACAATATGAAGAATGAGAATCAATGTATATTATGATTTGTTCAATGAGTGAGTGATATTCACTCATATAGGAAATGACATCCCATCTTATGAATGCATGCATAATAGTGATGTTCTAAAATTAGAAATTCTAAAATAGAACTAGTCAGTTAACTCCCACTAAACTAGTTTGTCAAAAATAGAAATTCCTCCAACACCCCCCCTGAACATCACTATGGAGTAAAAAATGAGTCTCGACTACTAGGCCATATTAGGTACTCGTACAATGCCACTAATGAACATTGAATAAAAATGAGGAAAGAGGGAAAACCACATGGGAACAAAAATCCCCCTCAAAAGACAATGCATCAAAAGAAGAAAAGGAAGTTGTTAGGAAATTGTGTTCTTCACTACAAGACGATCCCGTAAATTCTAAAACTTCTGCTAACTGAAAGTCTTCGTGAAGATGTAGAAATATTTATGGATCTAATGAAGTCCTTTGGAAACCTATCTATCCTTGTACCTCTTGATCCTGTGGACCCATATGCATATGGAAATATTCCTTTCTGGTGGAAGTGGAACTAGATGCCAAGTTTGATTCTTTAGGAGTGATTCATACTCCTTTTGCATGGCTTATTTCCATAATAGATTTCCCACAACCTCACTGTAGAGCTGCGGATCAGAATATTGAACCATATATCAATGCATGGGCATCGTAGGTTCTGAAGCTAAAAGTACATGAGAAGGCTCCTCATGCTGAGATTGAGTCCTCCTCGAATCTAATGGATTCCCTGCAAGGATACCTATTGCTTGAAGTGTGAATTGTGCCTTCTTAGGCATCTACTGAAGCTTCAACATTGGCTTATTATATGGTTGTACTACATGATTATTTCCATGTACATAATCTAAGTGTATGGAATCATCTATGATGTATAAAATTGATGGAAGCACAAGAGTATATGCATGTTGCATTGGAGGTGCATGCAAAGTACTCTCCTTATGTGTAATTAGAAAAGAGGATTCATCATCAGAAAACTTAATGAATTTATACAACCTTGACTTGTGATCCACCTCACCAATTGCAATGATGGAATTGTCATGCATGTCAATTACCGAAACTGAATCTGATGTAAATTCAACCTTTTTACCTTTCTGGATGATCTAATAAACTGAGAGAAGATTCATAGAAATATTTGGAACATGTAAAACATTCTCAAAACTTCCATTATGGAGTTCCACTCTCCATTCTCCTGCTACTACTACTGGAGTAGCATCCCCCATGAGAATAGGAGGTCTTGAGAATGGACTCAAAGAAGATAAAACTTCCTCTTTCTCTCTTCTTTGGATTTTCTGGGTTGCTACAAGCAACTCGAATCTGATACCATGTCAGTGTTTCATGGAAACCTACACAGTAGACCTAGATAAAGCATACACAAAGAAAGTTTATCAAGAAAAGGAAGAGAGATACAATATGAAGAATGAGATTCAATGTATATTATGATGTTTTCAATGAGTTAATGATATTCACTCATATAGGCAATGGCATCCTATCTTAGGAATGCATGCATATTAGTGATGGTCTAAAATTAGAAAGTCTAAAATAGAACTGGTGAGTTAACTCCCACTGAACTAGTGTGCAGAAAATAGAAATTTATCCAACAATGTTGACATGTCAAATATGAATATGAATATAAGAAATAATTAATCAGTAAGCGAAAAATCAAGGAAAGTGGAGAACCATCACATCTCTATTTGGAAAGAAAATGGAAAGAAATTTGTTATCCAAGATTATCCAAGATTATGCAATTATGCACTCTATTTCAAATCTTATCTAGAGATCATCCTATGATAGATTATCCAGATTACAAGAACTTTATATACTTTCTTGAAGTGTCAAATTTTCCATATTCTTATTGGTCAGTATTGAGTGGTTGGGAATGGGAACAATATCTAGCTCAAGTAGAAAAGGATGATTTGAAAGAGAATATTGCAAATGCTAGGTTTCTTTCATTGTCTTTCAATGAAGTTACAACTATTGATAATACTTCATGGATCTACATGAGAATTTATATGGTTAATGATCATGTTAAGCATTCATATTTACTTGGGATTCTTAAAATGAGGGAGAATTCTACAACTAGAAATATTTATGAACTTTTTATCAAGACTTTGAAAGAAATCGGTGGCATGGATCATTTGATGTTGCGAAAAAGTTGGTATGTGTCAGAGTAGATGGAGCATCAGTCATGCAAGGGAAAATGAATGGACTTTGTGTCAAAATAAAACTATTAAATTCACCATTTATGATTAGTATTAATTGTATGGCTCATATAATGAATCTTACATTTAAAATAGTAAGCAAGTTTCCGCTGGTTTCAAAAGTTGAAGATCTTGTATGTGAAACTCATGCATAATTTTGTCATAGTCTGAAGAAATTCAAAGATATTCAACAATTTGTTGAGGGTGTTACGGATTGAAAAAATATACTAAACTATGTTGATACAAGATGGATCTCATTGAATGGACCACCTCAGAGACTGTTTAGTGAGTACCAATCCTTAGTAGGGGTGATGTATGAACATCGCTTTAGTGTAGACAAAGATCAATATATTCTCTTTTGACTAACGGATATAAAGACACTATTAACATTGGATGGAATTATTCCTATGATTTATGAAATGAATGTCCTTGTGAAATTGTCTCAGAGTCACACAATGTATATTGAAGAATATATAAATGCAATAAAATTGGCATGTCTTCAATTGGATAATTTGTATACAATGCTAGAGTCTTTCATAAGTCCAAATTTGAAGTTTGACAGAAAAAAAATACTATGTATGGAAGTGAAAGGGTATATGGTTCCATTTCATTATGTTAGTAAGATGGGACAAATCACTGAAGAGTTCCATGTGTCAAGAGACCACTTCAACAATGTTGTGATTTCAATGAAACACAACTTGATAGAAATTGCAAAATCACTAGCATCAAAGATAAGGGAATGATTTCCTCGAGATGAATTATTGGAGGCCATGTCTATGGTATACCCTCAATAGTGGAACACTAAACACAATAGAGAGGCTAAAAGAGTTGACTTTTAACAAAATTGAAAATTTTAGTGGACCAATTTGGCAAGAATCACAATGTACAAGGAGAAGATATTGAAGGTATATTAGATTCATCAAAGTTGTATCAACAAGCCAATCTCTTTGGTAAAAAATTGTTAGATAAATATTGTGGTTTGGATAAACCTATAGAATATGGTGCAATAACAAGATTATGGACTAAATTAGGTGAAAGACAATACCTACAAGAAAACATGTCAGAATATTTCAAATTAACAGATTTATGCCAAACCATGATTTTGGGATCGGTGGAGGATGAGAGGATGTTTAGTGCACTAACATTATTGAAGTCAAAGTTGACGAAAAATATTGATAAACATATGGATACATGCTTAATATAATATGTAACAAAGTATGACATAAACAATTTTCCATTCGATAGAGCACTAGCTCTTTGGCGATCAAATTGTGATAAAAGGGGAGAATACAACACAAAAAATTCCTCTAATGATCCAGACTTTATGAGCATAATGAAATGAATACAAATTATTATTATTATTATTATTATTATTATTAAAAAACATAAGGAACAATAACAAATATACAATAAAACTGACTTCTATTCAATAAATAAATATGCTAAAAACTGTAAAATGCAGACTGAAAACAAGGTTTCTAGAATGGTGGTGGCTTATCTCTGAGAAGAGATGTGACGACTGCACTCATTCGCAAGAAGATGGTTACTATGAGGCTCTACAAAACTTTGTACAATAAATAGTAATTTCAAAACCCTAGACATAAAAAAACCTAACCCTTGGAGATGAAGCACCAAAAGTCATGTGGGCCATGTTGGGGTAAGTTAGTACATCAACTTCTTGGGGTTGTAACTTTTGCATACGATCTTTTTTTTAGGCACGTGATAGCTCATTGGAAAGGTCTATTTGAGGAATACACATGTTTTTTTCACACTCTAGCTAAATCTCATATTGTGACTATGGAGAACCCTAAATACGTTGTTTAGGGCCTCAAAATGGCCCTAGAAGTTCTGGACTTGAAAACTAGAAACAAAATGCCAAACTGAAAATTTGCCAAAATGAGCTAGTTGGAATAGGTGGGAGGCCACTGAAATCCATATGGATCAATCCTANCCCCCCCCCTTTAGGAATAAATGTTCTCTATTGCATTGATTTCCCTGATCATATGAGAAAATTTATGTTGAATTTGGCCTCGGGTGAGCCACTTGCCTTGGTGCAGGAGTTGTCCTGCTTTGACAACTCGATAAAGTTGGATCCTCTACTACTGATTTCCCTTGACCTTTGTGTCCAAAATATGATAATTGGATTCCTTTTTCATGTATTCATGGTTGAGTTCTATTGGTGTCAATTGTCCTACTATCTCTAAGGTGTCCAATAATGGTGGGAAATATGGTCAAAGGAGATCCACATTGAAAACTGGGTGCAGGCCACGAAAAGGGGGAATGTTGAGATCAAAAGCATTGTCTCCCACATATTTGGTTATGGTGTAAGGTCCATAACAGAGTGGGTGAAGCTTCCGATGGGGCCCTGCAATGCGTTCTTTCTACAAGTGCAACCAAAATTTGTCTCCCACCTGAAACTTATGTGGCACCCAATGTTGATCATGGAACTGCTTGTAATTGGAATTAGACTTATGTAAAATATCCTAAACCTATTGGAATATGTGTCGGATCCTCTCAATTAACTGGGTGGCTTTTCCAGCTTCATTTGGAGCAGGTAACAATTCGAATGGGGTGGACACAAGGGGTAGTGTGACATCCATGGGATCCAATGGTTGGAATCCTAGCCCCACCTGAAAGGGGTTGTGATCAATCGAGCTATGTAGGGATAGGTTGTAGCTATGTTGAACAGAAGGAAGAGTCTCATCCCATATGCAGGGGTTCTTGGAATTGTACATGCATAGGATATGCATGATCATCGGATTGACGACCTTGGTTTGGCCATCTATCTGGGGTGGTAGGCAGTGGATTTGGTGAGCTTGGTGTCCAGCAGTGACCAGAGGCTCGACCATAATGTGCTAAGGAATATGATGTATTGATCTGAGACAATGGTTTGTGGGATTCCAAAATTTACCCATACTCGTTCAAAGAAGATCTTGGCAGTGGCCTCCATTGTGATGCTCTTCTTGCAGGCAGCCAAAATTGTCATCTTGCAAAAGCGATCAACAACCACAAAAAAATAGTCATTTCCCCTCTTGGTGGATGGAAGGCTTGACATGTATTCCATTGAGATGGATTCCCATAGCCTGTCAAGAGTAGGAAGAGGGGTGTACATGCCCCATTTCTTAGTGGTCGGTTTGGCAATAGAATAGGCAGTGCAAGACTTGATATACTTGTTGACATCATGTCGAAGTTTCGACCAGTAGAAATTTTGTTGCACCAATGCCACTCTCTTTTCAATGCCAAAGTGCCCTGCTAGCCGACTATAGTGGGATTCCCAAATCATCTTCGCTCACTCACTTGATGGAATGTAGAGATGGGCCAGATGGCACAACAACCCATCCTGAAGATGTAAACTAGTAAGAACTAAGTTTGCACTCAATATTTGGTAGGTGGTGGTGAAGTCAGGGTCTATCTCATAGAGGTGGGGTCATCCGAAGGTCTCGTGGCTGAAATATTTTAGCACCGTGGTGAGTGTCCTGACTGGATTTTGGCTGAGGAAATCAACGACTCAGTTGGTACTTCTTGTTTTATACGTGATGTTGAGGTGGAACTACTACAAGTATGTGGACCACTTCTAATGGTGGTCATTCTGCAATTTTCCTTGTGTCTGCATGAACTATAGTGGCTTATGATCAATGTGGATGATTGTATCCTTCCCAAGAATGTAATGCCTCCACTGGAAACAAGTTTTCACAATGGAGTACATTTTTTTGTCGTAATTAGGGTACTTATGGAATACATTTGATAGTGTCTCACTATGATAGGCCATGGAGTGGTCGTGTCGAGTGATGACTGCACCCACAACATAGTCTGAATCATTTGTCTTGATCTCAAAGGGCTACTATAGTTTTGGTAATAAAAGTATTGGGTTTGAGCACAAGAGTTGCTTCAAATAATCGAACTCTTATTATTGGGACAAGACCCACATAAATATTTCCTTACCACCACCCCTGATTACTTGGTTGAGGGCCCATGCAATATGGGAGAAACCCAACATTAACCTACGATAGAAATTGGCAAGGTCTAAGAAGATTTGAAGCTTAATGAGTGTGGTTGGGGCTGGCCAGTCATGAATGACCTGGATCTTGGTTGGATCCACATGTCCAACATTTTTATCAACAATGTAGTCTAGGTATTGGACCATGTCCTTGCTGAAGGAGAATTTTTCCAAGTTGGCATACAACTTGTGTTGTCGTAGGGTGTGCAGAACCTTTTGAATATGTTGCAACTGTTCCTCCCAAGTCTTGTTGTAGATGAGGATCTCATCCAGATACACCAGTACAAAATCATTGGTGAAATGTCGCAGGATATCTTCCATCATCCTCATGAAATTTGTTCGAGCATTTTTTAAACCAAAGGGCATGACCAACCTTTCAAAAAGACCTGCTTTTGACTTGAAGGCGATATTCCATATATATGTACGTTCTATTGGGACCTAGTGGTATCCATACTTCAGGTCAATCTTAATGAATTATTTGGCTCCCTTGAGCTGATCAAGGAGATCATCGATTCAAGGAATTGGGTACCGATTCATAACTATGATTTTATTTAGGGCTCGATAATCAATGCAGAGTCACCAAGTCCCATCTTTCTTCTGCACTAGCATGATTGGGCTCCCACAAAGAGATGATTTGGGATGGATGTGCCCCTTGTGGAGAAGTTCTTAGATCGATCGCTTGATCTTCTCATTCTCTAAAAGAGAGAAATGCTAGACTGTTCCATTGGGTAGTATTGCGTTGAGGGTTAGATCGATGGGATGCTTGACCTAACAGTGCAGAGGTAATCTGGTAGGTGAGGATAAAATATATTTGTATTCTTCCATGTCCTTATCCACTTACTTCTGTTGTGTGGAGAGGTTGGTCGCGAAGGCCCTGGATGTGGTTGCAATATTTTGCTCGCTCTAAGAGAGAATCATGAAGAAGAAAAACTTCCCAGTTTGAGAGATGACCTTCCTGCATTGCTTGGCAGAGATCAAGGAAATATCACTAGGTGGGATTGCCTCGGGTATCCTATACAATTTCATGTTCAAAGTAATAATAAAATGGTAAGGCCTAGACTCATATACAACATGATGTTTCCATAAATAAGGTTTTCCCAAAATAACATCACAAACATCGAGAGGAGAAACATCACACAATACCTCATCTTTGAAGGGCTTGATGTTGTACAATAGGCAACATTGTTGGCTGACACAGAGATCACTTCCTTGGTGGAGCCAGCCAAGGGTGTAGGGTTGCGGGTACGGTGTTGTTGACATGGATAGCCTCTTGACAACATCTACTAATATGAGTTTCTTCTGGACACCACTATCAATGATGAAGTGTAGTGGGGTGCCTTTCACCCACATCTATGAATGAAAGAGGTGCTTGCCTTGCTCTGGCTCGTCTGGTTCACCGGGCTGGATATTTGTGGTAGCAACGGTGGCACTAGGTTCTGCATCAATGATCTGTCTCCCCCTTTCTAGTTCTAACTTATATTTTGAACCTACATCTGATTCAGAGGCTTTCATATCAACCACCATAGACTACTTTCAGTGGCAATCAACAATGTTATTCCAGGGGATTTTATGGAAGTTGCACCACTTCTCGATATCTTTCTTCATCTTTTTGGTGTCTTTATTTTCTTATTTCTTAGACTATTTTTCCTGAGGAAATCCATCTTTTCTTTATCCTTTTTTATACGGGTTGGGGCTGCCCTTTCCTTTCTTTTGTTGTGAGGGGTTCCCAGGCCCAAATTTCTGCATCTTGTGTTTAATCTTATGATCAATTTTGATGGCATATCGATAGGCCACACCCAAGGATGAGATGTACAAAACTCTATTTCAGCCTGGATGTATCTATGCAGACCATCGTGATACTTGAGCACCAAATGTCAGTCAAAATATTTTATACCTGGCTTGGTGCACAAGGTATGGAAGATATTTAGGAACGTTGGCATTGCTTGTTCTCTTTCTTGTTGTAGTGTGGTACATTTTGTATACAGGTCATCATAAATTCTGACAAGGTAGTGTTGTTCCTTAATAGCATCCCTAAAGGACTCCCAGATGACCGTGACTATAAATAATGAGGGTTACTCTATTTCCTTTTACTCACAGAAATTCTCCCACCAATATTTGACATGGGGAACGACTTTGAGGAGCACAAAAGTAATATTTTCTCTGTTCGAAAATTTATGGACAAAAAAATACCCTTCTAGCAGATTCAACCATTTTTCTACAGCATCTGCATCTATTTGACCTTCAAATATAGGAATATCAAAGTTGATTTTGATCCTGGTGGATACCGGTGGCCACCAACCTACTCCACGGGCTTGAAAAATAGTTTTCCATCTTGCCATTTTTTCGACATTTTTTTGGGTTCCAAACTTCTAGGGTCGTTTTGAGGCCCTAAACGACGTTTTTTCGGGATTTGGGGCTCAAGAGATTGCCAAATACACTAGAATCAATGACTCAAAAATCATTATTCTTCGTTAGACCTTTCCAACGGTGTATTGAGCGCCCCAAATGAAGATCATATGAAAAATTTACGCTCCTGGGAAGTTGACATATCAACTACCCCCACTGGGGCCCACAAACGTTTTGGATTTTCATCTTCCGGGGTTAGGGTTTTGGATTTCACTTATGTTAAAAACTCCTTTGGAGCCTCATTGTAACATTCATCTTCTTGCGAATGCGAGTAGCCGTCACATCTCTTCTAAGAGATAAGATGCTACCATTCTAGCAAGTCTTTCACTTTGTATTTTTACAGTCTCTATACATTTCTTTCATTAATAGAAATCATGCATTAATGTATTTCTCTATTTATGGAAATATTTATGTGTATTTCATTGCAATATCTTTGCTTTCATTTTGTTCTGAAAAATAATGTGGATCAATGGTATCAAAGAAGGCTACTCTTATCATTTTTCAGTGCATGTCCCCGACGAGGTCCAAGTATAGAAAGTTGGGTCTCAAGCTTGTTTATCTTGAGGACAATTTCTCTTGCACACCCAAGAAACCCTCCATGGCAGAAGAAAATAAAAATGGCAGAGAAGAATATTTTATTAATTTGTTTCTTGAGCAATCTCTCACGTGATACAGGGATGAAATGATGGAGAATTTTTCCCACATCCTTCAACACCTGTCGATAACAGTCGATGCATCTTGATCAAGCAGCCACTTTGGAGGCACCTCACCTTTCAAGGTACAAGATAATTTTTGCATTCCTGTATTGTAAGGTCAGATAGATACGAATGCCCTACAAAAATGGTTAAATATGCTAGACAGGTATTTCCCTGTTCACAATTTTTCTAACATGGAAAATATCACCTTCACACTCCTTAAGGCTCTCCACGATGTCAAACATTGGTTGGAAACTTATGAGGAGAAAATTTCCACAGAGGATTTTGGAATATATGGGGTCGATCCCACTTGGAATTTTTTTGTGGATGCGGACAAGGAACAATGTTACCATGTTGGTAATTATGACAACGAATACATGAGATGGACCACACTATGGAAAGAGAGGGTCCAAATAGTGCCAGAGTTCGAAAATAATTTCCATACCTTGTGCACCAAGATGGGTATCAAAGACTCTGAGAAGCATCTGGTTTTGAAATACTACGAGGCTCTGCATAGGTACATCCAAAATGAAATGGATTTCCTAGACATCTCATCACTGGGATCTGCCTATCAATATGTTGTCAAAATCGAGCATAAATTTAGGCACCAGAACAAATGGGAGTTCTGGTCTGCAAAACCACAAGAACCAAAGTATGGTAAAGACAACCCTAACAACCAGCCTTCAAAAAACTAGTCCAAGCCATAGGAAAAGAAGGGTAACAGAAATACGAAGGACATAGGAAAGTGGTGCGATTTTCACAAAATCCCCTGGCACAAAACTGATGAATGTTGCTCAAAACAATCATTGGTGGAAAAGATCAAAGAAAAGGAGTCGAACCCTAAATCTGAATATGATTATGAAAATAATGGAAGAAGACAGATCATCGACGCAAAACCTAATTCTATTGTCATGACCACAACAATTCAACCATAAGAACCAACAGATCCTGAAGAGGGGGAGTGCATCTTCCATTCACATATGTGGGTAAACAGTACCCTGTTGCATTTCATTGTTGATAGCGGAAGCCAGGAAAACCTCATCTCAACAGAGTTCATAAAATATTTTGGATTGTCGACAACACCACACCCACAACCATACAATATCGGGTGGCTTCGCGAGAGACATGATCTTCGTGTCAGCCAGTAGTGTCGATTGTCATCTGATATCCATCCCTTCAAGGATGAGGTATTATGTGATGTTTCCCTGCTGGATGTATGTGATGTTATTTTGGGCCAACCATATATGTGGAAGCGTCATTCTATTTATGAGTCTTGACCCCATAGTTCCATTGTTACTCTTAGGGGTCATCTCTACAAAATACCAGATGTAGTTCCAACTATTGTCACACCTAAACATTGTTGCAAGGTAGTATCTCATACTACAAAATTCATCTTCTTCACAATCTATTCAAAAGGTGAATAGAAGGACACTACAACCATTGCAACTGGAACCTTGGTCCAATCTCCTTCTATCCAACAAAAGCATATTGACAAGATTGCAACAAAGCGCAAATATTCCTTCTGCACATAGTCATCTTAGGTATCCCGACTAATTAAAAATGTCCAACCCCTCCAACAACAGGTTCTTGACAACCTTCAACAAGCTAAGAAACACAACCTCCCTAGAAAGGAAAGCATCTCACCAAGATTCAGATTCAACAAACGCTTCCCCTCTCCCCTAGGAACTCAAAAAAATGAATACCATTTCTTCCTAAGGAGGGTGGATGGATCCAGGTGGATATTTTTGGCCACCCACCTATTCCATGGGCTCAAAAAATATTTTTCCATCTTGGAAATTTTTCAGTAGTTTTTTGTGTTCCAAATTTCTAGGGTCGTTTTGAGGCCCTAAACAACATTTTTTGGAGAGTTGGGGCCCAAGTAAATACCAAAATTAGTAGCCTAGTCCAATCGAAAATCATTATTCATGATTAGACCTTTCCAATGGTGTATCAAGTTCCCAAAACAAAGATCGTATGAAAACGTTATGCCCCCGCGAAGTTGACGTATCAACTATCCCCATCGGGGCCCACAAACATTTTGTCTTTTCATCATCTGGGGTTAGGATTTTGGATTTTAATTATGTTAAAAAATAATTTGGAGCCTTGTTGTAACATTCATCTTCTTGTGAATGTGAGTAGTCATCACATCTCTTCTCAGAGATAAGCTACCACCATTCTAGCGATTCTTTCACTCTGTATTTTTACAGTCTTTGTACATTTGTTTCATTAATAGAAATCATGTATTACTGTATTTCTCTATTTCTAGAAATATTCATGTGTATTTCATTGTAATATATCTACTTTATTTTGGTTCTAAAAAATAATGTGGATCAATGGTATCATAGCAGGCTGCTCTTGATCATTTTTCAGTGGATGTCCCTAACGCGATCCGAGTATATCAAGTTGGGTCTCAAGCTTGTCTATATTGAAGATAATCTCTCCCACACGCCCAAGAAACCCTCCATGGAAAAAGAAAAGAAAAACTTCAGAGCAAAAGATTGTATTAATTTGTTGCTTGAGTAAGGTCTCATGCAACATAGGGACAAAATGATGGAGAAATTTTCCCACATCCTTCAACATCGTACGATAACAACCGATGCATCTTCATAAAGCAACCACTTTGGAGGAACCTCACCTTTTAAGGTACATGTTAATTTTAACATTCCTGTATTTGAAGGTCAGATATATGTGGATTCCCTAGAAAAATGGTTAAATCTGTTAAAAGGGTATTTCTCTGTTCACAATTGTTTCAACAGGGAAAAGATCACCTTCGCACTCCTTAAGTCTCTTCCCCATGTCAAACATTGGTGGTAAACTTACTGGGATAAAATTTCCACAGAGGAGTATGGAATATATGGGGTTGAACCCACTTGGGATTGTTTTGTGAATGTGGTCAAGGAACAATATTACCCTCTTGGTAATTATGATGACCAATAGATGTGATGGACCACACTGCGGCAAGAGAGGGGCCAAATATTGTCAGAGTTAAAAAATAATTTCCATACCCTGTGCACCAAGCTAGGTATCAAAGACTTCGAGCTACATCTAGCTCTGAAATACTGTGGGGATCTACATAGGTACATCCAAACTGAAATGGATTTCCTGGACATCTCATCATTGGGATATGCCTATCGATATGTTGTCAAAATCGAGCATAAATTTAGGTACCAGAACAAACGGGAGTTTGGGTCTGGAAATCCACAACAACAAAAGTATGGTAAAGACGACCTTAAAAACTAGCCTTCAGAAAACCAATCCAAGCCATAGGAAATGAAGGGTAACGGAAAGACGAAGAAGGACACTAGAAAGTGGTGTGATTTCCACAAAATCCCCTGGCACAATATTGATTAATTTCTCTCAAAACAATCATTGGTGGATGAGATCAAAGAAAAGGAGTCGAACCCTGATTCAGAACATGATTCCAAAAATAATGGGAGAAGATGTATCATCGATGCAGAACCCAATTATATTGCCACGACCACAATATTTCAACCAAAAGAACCAACATATCCTGAAGATGGGGAGCATGTATTCCATTCACATATATGGGTGAAGGGGACCCTGTTGCATTTCATTGTTGATAACGGAAGCCAAGAAAACATCATCTCAGCATAGGTCGTCGAATATTTTGGATTGTTGAAAACACCGCATACACAACCATACAACATTGGGTAGATTCGCCAGATAAAAGATCTTCATGTCAGCCAGTAGTGTCGATTGTCATACAACATCCATCCCTTCAAGGATGAGGTATTATGTCATGTTTTCTAGCTGGATGTCTGTGGTGTTCTTTTGGGCCAACCATATATGTAGAAGCACCATGTTGTTTATGAGTCTTGACCCTGTAGTTTCATTGTTACTCTAGGGGGTCATCTATACCAAATACCACAGGTATTTCCAACTATTGTCACACCTAAACTTTGTTGCAAGGTAGTATCTCATACTACAAAATTCATCTTCTTCACAATCTGTTCAAAAGGTGAATAGAAGGACACTAAAACCACTGCAACTGCAACCTCGTTCCAAGCACCTTCTATCCAACAGAAGTAGGTCAAAAAGATTAAAGAAAATCACAAAGATTCCTTCTGCACACAATCATCTCAGGTAGCTCGACTGGTTAAAAATTTCAAACCCCTCCAACAACAGGTTTGTGACATCCTTCAACAAGCTAAGAAACACAACTTCTCCAGCAAGGCAAGAAGCTCACCAAGATTCAGATTCAACAAATGCTTCCCCCTATAATACCCCTAGGCCAAACCCAATTGTAAATGTAAATACAAATGTATGTAAGTTGGTGAGCTATTTGACATCATTTTTGTATGCACATTTCATGGCATAGTGTGCAGACCGACCATGATAAAAGAGTATGAGGGACTAAAATCCACTAGTTAGGGAAAGGGGGTGGATAAGAGTTAAGAAAAAGGGCTAAGATAAGTATCTTAAACCAAAAAAGAAATATTATATTAATATTCATTAAAGTATAAAGTATGGATAATTATTTTGTCCTAAGTTCTAAGGATGGGGACAAGTGGTACAAAGTAGCTCTCAACATGACAAGTGTCAAGTTGGGAACATGCATACATATAGTTTGGACTTAGTTCATTTTTCGATCCCTTCCATCATTCATTCATCCATTCAATCATTCCATGATAATTCACTCACTCAAACATTTTCCCTCCATACTTTCCTATCATTGTACCTGAACATGTATCGATAACCATACATGTTTGTGTACCTGGTTAGCTTGGGAGCTGGACTAAAGAAGTGGGTTATCAGGACCATGGGATATTGAAGAGGCGGCTTGTCAAGCCCATGAGAAATCTCTCTGGGTGAGAGAATTTTTGGGAATTGATTTCTGAAAGTGCTAAACTGCAGCTAAAGGGCTCTAAGACTTCATGTCCAGCTTGTTGTTGAAGCCCAAAAAGGAAGTGGGGTAGCTGAAGGAATGTTGAGCAGAGAAGGGTTACACTTCCTGGGGTGGGACATGCATGTGGGGAATGAGGGACTATAGGTTGTTAGTTTGAGTTGGCACATGTGACGAAGTCTTTCATGTTGTCTATGATACATTAGCCTGGTTAGGAATCCCTTTACCCGGGTGGAGTTTAGTCCCAGCTTGGGGGTGACCCACTGTTGAGAGTGATGAATAGTGTGGTATAAGGCTGGGAGGTTCATGGAAGGTCTGCACGTAGTTGGTGATATTCTTACCAAGATAAGTGTCAATTTTGTGATAAATTACATGTTTCATAATTGTTTACATGTTTGTTTTTATGTTTTTATTCTATGTGTGGTTTATAACTATGTTTATATTTATGGGTATTTCTTGTATATGTTGCATGTGTATGTTTACTATTATTTCAGTATGAATCTATGCATTTACAGAATGTATTTGTCTGTTTACATGTTATATATAAAGTTCCGCAAGAGTTCTATGTGTATATGTTTTAATTGCATGCAGTTCGAAAAATTTATGTGGCATAGCTCGGTTGGATGCTTGGTATGTTATAGTATGGTATCATAGAATGAAAGCATTTTCTGGAGTAGCATGGCCCGACATGGGTGGTCGGGGATGTTACAACATGGTATCGGAGCTTCAATTTTCAACACTAAACCTGGATGGGCCGAGCAAGTTGAGTTGAGGAATTTTTTTATAGAGGATTGATTTCGAAGTGGCCAAATTTCAAGGTTGTTGAGCGTCCATGGTAAAAAGTAACAGCAATTGCGTGGAATTAGGAAAAAGGCCCAATTTATCTTGTTAAATTCATGGAAAAATTAAGAAATTTGGACATTCGGTGAGACATTCTTGATTTAATATATGTTCTAGAAAATTCAGACAAGGAATTGGTTGAATTTGAATTTATAGTGCAGCCATGACAGATGGAGCGATATTAGTAAATAAAATTCTCAATTCGTGAATTGAGTGTGGGAAAAAATCGTTCTAGAAGTGTCAACCCACAACGATTTGTTGTTCTAGAGGTTGAACTAGTGTTATCGAGGTGAAATTGAACAAATTTCATAGTTGCAGAATGTCTATGGTAAATTGGGGAAAAATTTAGGAAAAAATCCCAATTCCTACAGTGGAATTCACGAGGAATTGATGCACATAAAAATGAATGTGCGCAGGTGGGCGCACTAAAAAATGCATGATGCGCAGTGAAAAGCTTTTGATATGTAAAATTTGGGCGCTACGCGGAAAAATATTGGTGTGTGGGTGCACGCACTAAAATTGGGCGTTGCGCAGAAAAATATTGGTGTGCGGGTGTGCGCGCTAAAGTTTGGCACTGCGCTGAAAAATATTGGAGTGCGCGCTAAAAATTGGCACCGCACGGAAAAATATTGGCATGCGGTTGCACACGCTAAAATTTGGCGTTGTGCGGAAAAATATTGGTGTGTGGGTGCACGCACTAAAATTTGGGGTTGCACATAAAAATATTGGCATGCGGGTGCATGCGCTAAATTTAGCATTGCACAGTGTGGATTGAGTGATGCATGCGTAATACTGGCGTGCGGTGTGCACACACATAATAATGGTGCGTGTGGTGTGCGCAGTATTGGCAGTGCACAAAGAAATTTTATTGGTGTGCACGCAATGTGGGTATATGTTGTCACACGACAGTTTAGTTAATGGTGCGTGCAAAGTACTGGTGTGCAGTGAGAGCATACTAAACTTTTTCATAGTGCAGCGCATAGAGTGAAATGCGTGCAGAATATTAGTGTGCAACACAAAAATGTTGCGCGACACAAAAACAATTGTGTGCAACAGGTATTAGTGAAAGAAACAAAATTTTGTATGGTGGATATTGGCGCATGACATAAAATGAAATATCTCAAAGAGATATTTCTAATGGTGTAAACCGTTCGTCAAACAGAGCTTTTATGAGAAAGTTACAGCACAAACAGTGGAGACTAAATTTTAAGACCCAACTAACTTCAAAGAGCCATAACTTTCTACTCCGAAATCAGATTGAGGAGCATGAGAAATAAATGGAAAGATATTGAACCATAGAAGAAATTCCTAGAGCTGAATTAAATTTTGCGGCATGTTAAAATTTTTTAATATGGAAAATAAGGTACATGTAAAACTCTAGACCAAAAACATGAATTGGCCTAGAAATTCAGTAGGTTGTAACTAGTAACCCAGAACCCAGAAAGAGGTGAAACTTGGAGAGACTATCAAAAATATGTATATGAAGAAACCCAATTTATATCCTACGAAAAATACAATGGAGTAGGTGCACAAATGCATAATTACAACGCAGAGTTGTGCCAAGTTGAACTGTGAACATGAAAATTAATGGGCAATTTTCAAATAACCATAACTTTCTACTCAAGACTCAGAATTGAGCATGAGAGAAGGCGTTGGAAAGGTGTTGGAAAGTAGAATATAAATATTCACCCAAAATATTTATCTAGGAATTCAATGTTTCAGTAAATCAGAAGAAATAATTCTGATATATTATTGAACCAGAATGGTTCATATTTTTCATGAAATTGTTGAGTGAGTTAACCTGACAAAGTTTTGTTGGTTGAACATTTTGAAGAGTCAAAAACAAATATATGAGATCAAGATCAAAACAGATTCCATAGTAATGAAATATGAGATTAGAGGGATGGATGTCCATTTGGGCATTGAAGGAACAAAATCCAATGGACATGGAGAAGGAAGGGATGAAAACATGAATATGGTAGAGACCATTAAAAATTTGCAAAAGGATGTCCAAAGCCATAAAGATGATAATGAAAGGATTATGAGAGCCAAGGAGAAATAAGAGGAATTCAACATTAAGTTAATGCAGAGCTTGAATAGAATATAAAGAAAATTGGATAAGGAGAGTGGCTCAAGCAAATCAGGAAGTCGTAAGTATCCTGATGAGAAAGGAAGAACCATAAGTGTTAGCAGACATCATCTCCACTCCCTGAGGCATTCCAATAAGATATCACATAGCAGCTCAAGTCCATCCCCTTTCAGAAAGCATAAGAGTTCTAGGGTGGATGAGATACGAGGAGAAATGAAAAAAATCAAACCTCCTACATTTGATGTTGAGAACAAGAAGGATGAAGATGCAGAGACATGGATGTTGGGCATGAGATAGTATTTTCAATTGCATAATTATTCTTCTCATGCCGAAGGAATAATTTCTATCTATCAACTTGAGGGAAAGGAATCCATGTGGTGGGATCAACTTGTGCAGGTGCAACACATTAAAGAGAAAAGTTTTACTTGGAGGGAATTCAAGAAGTATTTTGAGAAGAAATACTTGACTAAGAGATACTATGACAAGAAATTGAAAGAGTTATTTGAACACAATATTGGGAGTATGACCATAGATGAATATGAAAGAAGGCTTTTAGAACTGCTGAAGTATGTTTCTTTCATTAACTATGAGACAGTTAAGATTCAGAGGTATTTGAGTGGATTTCCATCATTCATCAGTGACAAAATACAATATGATGATCCCAAAACATTGGAGGAGACCATAAGGCGAGCTAAATGCCTATATGATCAGCAAAAATCAAGGCCAACTTTCCAAAAATATTAAGAAGACAAAAAGAAATTCAATATGGATCAGAGGAAGAAGGGAACTAAGCCACCATTCTTCATAAATAATTCTCAGGGACAACCAACTTCTAGAGAACCTAGAATGATTGAGATATGGGGTCAAAGGCCAAGGCAACCACCTATTCAATGTTGGGGTTGTAAAGGAGATCATATGTTCAGAGATTGTCCTCACAGAGGTGAAAAATTTAATGAGATGGTTAATTTAATGAAATGGTTAAGTCATGTCTTATGGACATGAATGGACTAAACACCAGGGAAGATTTGAACATCTTTCCTTTAGGTTCCTATGATTGTCTAATTGGGATGGATTGGTTGGACCAGCATCATGCTATCCTAGACTGTCATAACAAGGAATTTACTTGCTTGGATGAGGAAGGGAATGTAAGGAAAGTGCAGGGAATTCTGAGGGAAGTAACCATCAGAGAAATTTTAGCATTGCAGTTGAAGAAATGTTATAGAAAAGGGTGTCAAATATTTGCAGTTTATATGGAAGAGACACCTAAAGATAAGGTCCCAAATTTGGAAGATCATGCAATCTTGGAATATTTTGAAGATGTGTTCAAGGAGATACCAGGACTACCCCCAAAGAGAGATATTGATTTCTCTATAAATTTAATTTTTGGAGCGGCTCCAGTGTCAAAGACTCCTTACAGAATGAGTACACCATAGTTGAAGGAGTTGCAAATGAAAATTGAAGAAATTATGAAGAAGGGGTATATACGCCCAAGTGTGTCACCCTGGGGTGCCCCAATTTTATTTGTGAAGAAAAAGGATGGGACATTGAGACTTTGCATTGATTTCAGATAATTGAATAAAGTGACTGTAAAGAACAAATATCCTCTGCCAAGGATTAATGATCGCTTTGATCAATTGAAGGATGAAAATATGTTTTCAAAAATAGATCTCATGTCAGGATACCATCAGGTAAGGATTAGAGAAGAAAACATCAACAAGACTTCTTTCAGAACAAGGTATGGCCATTATGAGTTCATAGTGGTGCCCTTTGGATTATCAAATGCACCAGTTGTCTTCATGTGTTTAATGAATGGTACTTTCAAAGAATACTTAGATAAGTTTTTCATTGTATTTTTAGATGTCATTCTTATATATTCTAAGTAAGAGGAATAGCATGAACAACACTTGAGGATGGTATTACAAGTATTAAGGGAGCATCATTTGTTTGCCAAATTGAGCAAGTGCTCATTTTATTAGAATCAAATTCATTATTTGGGACATATCATTCAGAGGATGGGATAGAAGTGGATCTTGAGAAGATACAATACATTAGAGAATGTTTAGTGCCAAATAATGTGATAGAGGTCAGATCATTCATGGGACTTGTAGGCTACTATAGGAGATTTATTGAAGGATTCTCAAAGATTTCACACCCGATCACTTCCTTGCAAAAGAAGGGTGTGAAATTTCAGTGGACATTGGATTGTGAAAAGAGTTTCCAACACTTGAATAAATTATTAGCAAGTGCTACAATACTAAGGGTTGCAGACCAAAATGAAGACTTCATTGTATGCACGGATGCATGTAAAGAAGGACTTGGTGGAGTCCTCACTCAAAATGGGTTTGTTATATGTTATGAATTAAGGAAGTTGAAGGAGCATGAAAGACACTATGCCACTCATGATTTGGAGTTGGCAGCCATAGTGCATGCCTTGAGGAAATGGAATCACTACCTCATGGGGAAAAGGTTTGAGTTGGGGATAGACCATAATGGTCTGAAATATTTATTTGATCAGCCAACTCTAAATGCTAGGAAAAGAAGATGGTTAGAATTTCTCAGTGAATATGACTTTGATATAAAACATATCAAGGGGAAAGAGAACAAAGTGGTTGATGCACTCAACAGAAGAATGCATGAATTGCATGATACAACCATTAGTAGGTACCAATCATATTTGAAAGACAAAATTTTGGAGGCTGCACAATTAGATTTGCAATACAAGGAATTAGTGGAAAAATTACAGCAAGGTAATTTGCAGCATAAAATTGAAGAATACAAGCTAGATAATGATAAAATTCTTATGTACAGGGGAAAAATTTAGGTACAAAATTGCCATGAATTGAAAAATATGATATTAAGAGAAAATTAGAAATGCATAATGTACCTTATGTTGGGCACCCAGGTTATTAGAAAACTATTGCAATTGTCAAGAGCCAATACTATTGGCCAGGAATGAAGAAATAAGTTGTTGAGTTTATCGCCAAATGTTTGGAATGTCAAAAGGTAAAAGCTAAGCATAGACACCTAGCTTATTTTCTACATCCATTACCCATTCCTGGGTGGAAATTTGAAGTTGTAACAATGGATTTCATCACCAAACTTCCCAAAACAAACAAGCAACATGATTCTATAATGGTAGTGGTGGATAAACTTACTAAAGCTGCCCATTTTATTCTAGTTAAGCTCACTCACAAGGAATCCAACATTGTTGATGTTTATATGAGGGAAATTGCTCGATTACATGGAAGACCCAAGTCAATTGTGTCTGACAGAGATACAAAATTTACCTCAAATGTTTTTAAAGGATTATTTAATGGATTTGGAACAAATTTGAATTTGAGTACAACTTATCATCCAGAATCAGATGGACAAACATAGAGGGTGATTCAAGTGATTGAGGATATGTTGAGAATGTATGTGATGGATAAACCATCAAAATGGAAAGACTACCTACGCTTAATAGAGTTTGATTATAACAATGGGTACCAAACATCTCTAAAGTGAAACACACTGGTAAGCTGAGATAACCCAACATATAGAGAAGTGATTGGGACAGATTTGTTTAGGGAAATGGAGGAGAAAATGTTGAAAATAAAACAAAATTTAAAGGTTTCCAAAGACAAGAATAAAAGCCATGTTGATAAGAGAAGAACTGACATGGAATTTAAAGTGGGGGACCATGTATTCTTGAAAGTGAAAGCCAACATAAATTCCTTGAAGTTGGGAAATTGTTCAAAGTTGGCAGCTCGCTATTTTGGGTTGTTTGAAATCCTAGAAAGGATTGGTCCAGTAGATTATATGATTGCATGTCCTACATCTATGTCTGTTCATAATGTATTCCATGTATCATTTCTCAAGAAATATATACCTGATGCTAATCATTTTATTGATTGGAATGACATTCAGGTGGAGCAAGAAGACGCTTTCCAAGTGCATTCGATACGCATTCTGGACCGAAAAATCAAACAGCTCTGGAATCGAGCCATATGGCTTGTAAAGGTCCAATGGACCTGGTATGGTCCTGAGGACGCTACTTGGGAACATGAGGATGCAATGCGGGCAGAATACCCACATATTTTGAAGTATTTTTGAAAAATTTGTTGTATATGTGTACATAATGCACTAAGGATAGTGCATAAATAAGGGGAGGGGATTGTAATATCCCCAGGTTGAACCCAATTGTAAATGTGAATAAAAATGTATGTAATATGGTGATTTGTTTGACATGACTTTTGTATGCACCTTTCATGGCATAGTGCGCGCATGTACCATGCACTAAAATGATGAAGTGTGCACATTCTATGATATCGCACAACAACTTAAGTGCATGCGATTTTTAGGCCAGGGAGCCTTTCTGTATATGTTGTGTTTTATAGGTTGATGAGCTAGTTTTGTGATGATTAGGCCAGAGAGACTAGATGCTAAAGTCCAATGAGCCTATTTTTGTATATGTCTCATCATTAATATAAAATACATCATTGCGCACAGACCGACCACGATAAAAGAGTATGAGGGACTAAACTCCACTAGTTAGGGAAAGGGGGGGGGATAAGAGTTAAGAAAAAGGGCTGAGATAGGGAGCTTAAGCCAAAAAGGAATATTATATTAATATTCCTTGAAGTATAAAGTATGAATAATTATTTTATCCTAAGTTTTAAGGATGGGGACAAGTTGGCCAAAGTAGCTCCCAGCATGACAAGTGTCAAGTTGAGAACATACATACATATAGTTTGGACTTATTTCATTTTTCGATCCCTTCCATCATTCATTCATCCATTCAATAATTCCATGATCATTCACTCACTCATTCATTTGTCCTTCGTACTTTCCTATCATTGTACTTGAACTTGTATCCATAACTATACATGTTTGTGTACCTAGTTAGCTTGGAAGCTGGACTGAAGAAGCGGGTTGTCAGGCCCGTGGGATAATTAAGAGGCGGCTTGTCAGGCCCATGAGAAGTCTCTCTGGGTGAGATAATTGATGGGAATTGATTTATGAAGGTGTTAAACTATAGCTACAGGGATTTGAGACTTCATGTCCGACTTGTTGTTGAAGCCCAGAAAGGAAGTGGGGCAGCTGAAGGAATGTTGATCAGAGAAGGGGCACACTTCCTGGGGTGGGACACACATGTGGGGAATGAGAGATTTTAGGTTGTTATTTTGAGTTGGAACCTATGAAAGAGTCTTTCCTGTTGTCTATGATCCATTAGCCTGGTTAGGAATCCCTTTACCCGGGTGGAGTTTAGTCCCAGCTCAGGGGTGACCCATTGCTGAGAGTGATGAGCAGTGTGGTCTAAGGCTGGGAGGTCCGTGGAAGGTCTGTCCATAGTTGGTGATATTCTTACCAAGATAAGTGTCAATTGTGTGACAAATTACATGTTGCATAATTATTTAAGTGCTTATTTTTATGGGTTTATTCTATGTGTGGTTTATAACTATGTTTATATTTATGGGTGTTTCCTGTATATGTTCCATGTATATGTTTATTGTTATTTCAGTATGAATCTATGCATTTACATAATTAATTTGTTTGTTTACATTTTATATATAAATTTCCGCAAGAGTTCTGTGTGTATATGTTTTAATTGCATGAGATTCAAAAAAATTATGTGGCATAGCTCAGTTGGATGTTAGGTATGTTACAGTATAGTATCAGAGAATGAAAGTGTTTTCTGGAGCCATCCCCTAGGAAATCAACATAATGGAGACCATTTATTCCTAAGGAGGGAAGATGGATCTAGGTGGATATCAATGGCCAGCCACGTATTCCATGGGCTCAAAAAATAGTTTTCCATCTTGGCAATTTTTCGACAGTTTTTAAGTTCCAAACTTCCGGGGCCGTTTTGAGGCCCTAAACAACATTTTTTGGGGATTTGGGGCCCAAGCATATATCTACATAAATGGCCTAGGATAATACAAAATCATTATTCTCGATTAGACATTTCCAACGGTGTATCGAGTGCCCCAAACGGAGATCATATGAAAATGTTATGCCCCCGAGAAGTTGATGTATCAACTATCCTCATCAGGGACTGCAAACATTTTGGATTTTCATCATCCAAGGTTAGGGTTTTGGATTTTACTTATGTTAAAAAGGCTCGTGGAGCCTTATTGTAACATTAATATTCTTGCGAATGTGAGTAGCCATCACATCTCTTCTTAGAGATAAGTTACCACCATTCTAGCGAGTCTTTCACTCTATATTTTTACAGTCTTTGTACATTTATTTCATTTATAGAAATCATGTATTACTGTATTTCTTTGTTTCTGGCAATATTTATGTGTATTTCATTGTAATATCTGTGCTTTCTTTTCGTTCTCAAAAATAATGCTCATTAGTGGTATCACAACACGTTGCTCTTGATCGTGTTTCAGTTCATGTCCCCAACGAGGTCCGAGTAAAGCAAGTTGGATCTCGAGCTTTTCTCTCTTGAGGATAATCGCTATCGCATGCCCAAGAAACCCTCCATGGTGGAAGAAAAGAAAAATGACAGAGAAAAAAATTATATTTATTTGTTGCTTGAGAAATCTCTCATGCAACATAGGGATGAAATGATGGAGAATTTTTCCCACATCTTTCAACGCTTGTCGATAAAAACTGGCATGTCTTCATCAAGCAACCACTTTGGAGGCACCTTGCCTTTCAAGGTACACGTTAATTTTGACATTCCCGTATTTGAAGGTCAGATAGATGTGGATTCCCTAGAAAAATGGTTAAATCCACTATATGGGTATTTCTTTGTTCACAATTTTTCCAACGGGGAAAATATCACCTTCGCACTCCTTAAGGCTCTCTCCCGTGTCAAACATTGGTGGTAAAATTACTAGGAGAAAATTTCCATACATGATTCTAGAATATATGGGGTCGATACCACTTGCGAATTTTTTGTGGATGTTGTTAAGGAAAAATATTACCATATTGGTAATTATTACGACCAATACATGTAATGGACCACACTGCAGCAAGAGAGTGGCAAAATAGTGTCGGAGTTCACAAATAATTTCCATACCCTGCACACCAAGCTGGGTATCAAATACTCTGAGAGGAATCTAGTTCTGAAATACCATGGGGCTCTGCATAGGTACATCCAAACTGAAATGTATTTCCTAGGCAACTCATCACTGGGAGTTGCCTATCGATATGTTGTCAAAATCGAGTAGAAATTTAGGCACCATAACAAATGGGAGTTCAGGTATACAAATATGTAACAACCAAAGTATGGTAAAGATGGTCTTAACAACCATCCTTTAGAAAACCAGTCCAAGCCACAAGAAAATAAGGGTAACGGAAAGATTAAGAAGGAAAGTGGAAAGTGGTGTGATTTCCAAAAAAAACCCTGGCACAACACTAATGAATGTAGCTCAAAACAATCATTGGTGGCCTAGATCAAAGAAAAGGATTCGAACCCTGATTTAGAATCTGATTCCAAAAATAATGGGAGAAAACAGATCATTGATGCAGACCCCGATGTTATTTTCACAACCACAACAATTCAACCAGAAGAACCAGTAGATCCTAAAGAGGGGGAGTGCCTCTTTGATTCACAGATGTGGGTGAAGGGGCCCCCGTTGCATTTCATTGTTGATAGTGGAAGCCAAAAAAACCTCATCTCAACAGAGGTCGTCAAAGAGTTGGGATTGTTGACAACACCACACCCATAACCATACAACATTAGGTGGCTTCGCCAAGGATGAGATATTCATGTTAGCCAACAGTGTTGATTTTCATATGGAATCCATCCCTTAAAGGATGAGGTATTATGTGATGTTTCCCCACTGGATGTCTCTGATGTTATCTTGGGCCAACCATATATGTGGAAGCGCCATGGTTTTTATGAGTATCGACCTCGTAGTGTCATTGCTATTGTGGGGGGTTATCTCTAGAGAATACAAGAGGTAGTTCCAACTACTGTCCCACCTAAACAATGTTTCAAGGTCATATCTCATACTACAAAATTCATCTTCTTCACAATCTCTTCAAAAGGTGAATAGAAGGACACTGCAACCATTGCAGTCTCAGTCCAAGCACCTTCTATCCAACAGAAGAAGGTCAACAATATTGCATCAAAGCACAAATATTCCTTATGCACACAGTCATCTTAGGTATCCCAACTAGTTAAAAATGTCCAGCCCCTCCAGCAACAGGTTCGTGACAACCTTCAACAAGTGAAGAAACACAACTTCTCCTACAACGCAAGCAGTTAACCAAGATTCATATTCAGCAAACGCTTCCCCCTATCCCCTGGGAAATCAACACAATGGAGACCATTGTTTCCTAAGGAGGGAGAATTGATCCAGGTTGATATCAGTGGCCAACCACCTATTCCACGGGCTCAAAAAATAGTTTTCCATCTTGGAAGATTTTCGGCATTGTTTCGGGTTCCAAACTTACGGGGCCATTTTGAGGCCCTAAACGACATTTTTTGGTGATTTGGGGCCCAAGTGATTGCCTAATATACTAGCATGGGCCAGTAAAAAATTGTTCTTCTCGTTTAGATATTTCCAACGGTGTATCGATCACCCCAAATGAAGGTGGTATGCAAAAGTTATGCCCCCGGGAAGTTGACGTATCAACTACCCCCATCGAGGCCCGCAAATATTTTGGATTTTCACCTTCCGGGGTTATGGTTTTGGATTTTAATTATGTTAAAAAGGAATTTGGAGCCTCATTGTAACAAGTATCTTATTCCAAATGTGAGTATCCATCATGTCTCTTCTTAGAGATAAGCTCCCACCATTCTAGTGAGTCTTTAACTCTGTACTTTTATAGTCTTTGTACATTTCTTTCATTGATAGAAATCATGTATTACTGCATTTCTCTATTTCTGGAAATATTTATGTGTATTTCATTGTAATATCTCTGCTTTCATTTCATTCTAAAAAATAATGTGGACTAGTGGTATCAGAGCAGTCTTCTCTTGATCATTTTTCAGTGCATGTCCACAACGTGGTCCGAGTATAGAAAGTTGAGTCTCAAGCTTGTCTCTCTTGAGGACAATCACCCCTCCATGCCTAATAAACCCTCCATGGTTGAAGAAAATAAAAATGATAGAGAAAAATATTCTATTAATGTTTTGCTTGAGCAATCTCTCATGCTACAGAGGGACGAAATGATGGAGAATTTCTCCCACATCCTTCAACACCTGTTGATAACAACCAACGAGTCTTCATCAAGAAACCACTTTGGAGGAACCTCACCTTTCAAGGTACATGTTAATTTTGGCATTCTTGTATTTGAAGGTCAGGTAGATTTGGATGCCCTATAAAAATGGTTAAATATCCTAGAAGGGTATTTCTTTGTTCACAATTTTTTCAACAGGGAAAATATCACATTCACACTCCTTAAGGCTCTCCCCTATGTCAAACATTGGTGGGAAACTTACTGGGAGAAAAATTCCACATAGGAGTCTAGAATATATGGGGCCGATCCCACTTGGGATTTTTCTGTGGATGTGGTCAAGGAACAATATTACCCTATTGGTAATTATGACGACCAATACATGAGATGGACCACACTACGACAACATAGAGGCCAAAAAGTGTTAGATTTCACAAATAATTTCCATAACTTTCACACCAAGCTGGGTATCAAAGACTCCGAGAGACATCTGGTTCTGATATATCACGGGGCTCTGCATAGGTAAATTCAAACCAAAATGGATTTCATCGACATCTCATCACTGGGGGTTGCCTATCGATATGTTGTAAAAAATGAGCAGAAATTTAGGCACTAGAACAAACATGAGTTTAGGTCTACAAATCTGTAACAACCAAAGTATGGTAAAGGCAGCCCTAACAACCAGCCTTCAGAAAACTAGTCCAACACACAAGAAAATAAGGGTAACAGAAAGATGAAGAAGGACACTGGGAAGTGGTGTGATTGCCACAACATCCCTTGGAACAACACTGATGAATGTGGCTCAAAACAATCATTGGTGGTCAAGATCAAAGAAAAGGAGATGAAACCTGATTCAGAATCTGATTCTAAAAATAAAGGGAGAAGACAGATCATCGACACAGACCCCAGTGTTATTTTCACGACCACAACAATTCAACCAGAAGAACCCACAGATACTGAAGAGGGGGAGGGCCTCCTCCATTCACAGATGTGGGTGAAGGGGACCTCGTTGTATTTCATTTTTTATAGTGGAAGCCAAAAAACGTCATCTCAACAGAGGTTGTCAAAGAGTTGGGATTGTCAAAAACACCACACCCACAATCATACAACATCAGGTGGCTTTGCGAGGGACGAGAGCTTCATGTCAGTCAGTAGTGTCGATTTTCATATGACATCCATCCCTTTAAGGATGAGTTATTATGTGATGTTGCCCTGTTGGATGTCTGTGATTTTCTTTTGGGCCAACCATATATGTGGAAGCGCCATGTTGTTTACGAGTCCTGACCCCTTAGTGTCATTGTTACTCCACGGGGTCATCTCTACAAAATACCAGAGGTAGTTCCAACTAATGACCCTCCTAAACAATGTTGCAAGGTAGTATCGCATACTACAAAATTCATCTTCTTCACAATTTGTTCAAAAGGTGAATAGAAGGACACTGCAACCACTTCAACCTCAATTTAAGAACCTTCTATCCAACTGAAGGAGGTCGAAAAGATTGGAACAAAGCATAGAGATTCCTTATGCACACACTCATCTCAAGTATCCCAACTGGTTAAAAATGTCCAACCCCTCCAAAAATAGGTTCATGACAGCCTTCAACAAGCTAAGAAACACAAATTCTCCAGCAAGGCAACCATCTCACCAAGATTCAGATTAAGAAAATGCTCCCCCCTCTCCCCTGGGAACTCAACACAATGGATATTATTTATTCCTAAGGAAATCTGATTGACCTAGGTGGATATCGGTGGCTTCCCACCTATTCCAAGGGCTCAAAAACTAGTTTTCCATCTTTGTAGTTTTTCGATAGTCTTTTGGGTTCCAAACTTTTGGGGCCATTTTGAGGCCCTAAATGATGTTTTTTGGGGATTTGGCGCCCAAGTGAGGCCTTGCTTGGGCCAATTGAAAATCATTCTTCTCAGTTAGAGATTTCTAATGGTGTATTGAGAATCCTAAATTGATATCATATGAAAAATTTACGACCTTGAGAAGTTGACGTATCAACTACCCCCATCGGGGCCCACAAACCTTTTGGCTTTTCATATTCTGGGGTTAGTGTTACACGTCAAAATTACTCAACTGGATAAGTGTCGCATGTTCCTCTCGATTTTCGTAAGTGTTGCATCTTCCTTACAACTTTCACCAGTTTCGCAAGTTGGTCACAAGTGTCGCAAATGATGTTCGAACATACTGCCATGTCGACGACACTAAGGAGATACTTAAAACATCTCATGTACTTGGTTTGAAGAAGAAGAATTGGTTAACTGAAGACAAGGAACTTTTAACACCTGAACAGAGCCTTGAAACAAAGGTTTTGAGGGGGAGCGCTCCCCTATATCAGCCTTAGGAGTGCTGGCGCTCCCCTACAAGGCATCAGGGAGTGTTATAAAGCTCCCCTACCCCCTCTGAAGGAGCGCTACTCATATTGAGGGCGCTGGCACTCCCCTCAAGCTTCTTAGGGAGCGCTACAGCGCTTTGATGCCCCTTCTAAGGGAGAGCTGCCTAATCTGAGGCAGTAGTTGGCCCATTGAGGAGAATAAGGAGAGGATCTTTCGAGATTAGGAGGCAGTTGTATTCGAATTCTTGTTTTCATCAAGAGATCCCTGATTTGAGGAGAAGGTTTCCTAACTTGTTCTAAAGATAACTCAAGAGGTTAAGCTCCTCTTAACCTATATAAATAGGCTCTATGATGGTGGAAAGGGGAAGAACTGCTAGCATGAAACTTATGGTCTTAGAGGAAACACTCAGTCAGCCAAAAGAGAGTGATCGGTGAAGTTGTTGTTATCCAGGTTGTGGATCTTTCAGGCAAGGGTTAGATGAAGAGGACTTGACGAAGTTGTCGCACTCGCATCTACGATTGTAAGTACTGCTGTCGTTATTCTCATTAATATGACACACTTGGACTGTTTCTTTCTAGTTTGTGTCCGATGTTACATGAACTTATCATTGATAGATATATTTGTTTTCAAGCTAACATCAATAGAGTAGCAAGTGGTTGTATCTTGTTTGTCCATAGAACTCAGTGAGGAGCAAAGGATCAGAGCGTAACTCGGAGCGTGCAGGGACAAACGTCGATAAAGAGGTGCTTTTTTTATCCTTCCTTCTCATGTGTTAGTTTATATGGATTTGAAAGGAAGTCAGTGCCCACGTTAAGCATTTTCTGTCTTAGAGTTAGGGTCAAGCTCTTTGAGGCAATCTACCTGTCCACGGGGAGATTTTCCTACAACAGAAACTGGCGACTCCAATGGGGAGATAGCCTCAAATCGAAACTTCTTGTTTTGATTTTCTCCTCATTGACCTTCTTCTATACCTTGATTGTTTCATACCTGGTTCACTCCTCTTTTGATTGGTTTCATGAGCTGATTGGCTCCTTACCCCATCATACTCAGCATAATTGTCGAAATTGAATTGCAATTTTTTGATTTTTTGACATTTCTGGGAGTTTTTGAACTTGGCGGCCCTGTCCCTATGTTAATAGAGTGCCAACGCTCCCCCATAGCCTTGCACAGAGCGCTACAACGCTCCTTGCCTTTGGCAACAGAGCGTCGGCCCTCTTTTGGCCAGAAAACCTTCCAGAATTGCTTTTTTTGGGTTTTGCCTCTGTGCCTCTCTTGTTGGGTCACCTAGTGAGTCAATTCTTCTTCTCTTTCAGCCTTGACATCTGTCTTCTTGAAGAAAAAACATCTTAATATTTGGATTTTGTAGCCTTCTTCACTATTGTTGCTGAGATTTTCTGTTATTTGGAATTTGAAACCCATGCATTGTCTTTCTCTCTGTTTAACTGAGTAAAAACCCTGGTGAAGGTCATCAAAGGCCTACAGATCCTTTCATCTTGATTTTAGTCAATATCATTGTTCTTCAACTCTTTCTTTCGGGTGTGAAGTTTGTTTTCTCTTCTATTGTTTCTTTTCTTTCGCTTTTCGTTTTGATTGCAACGAAAGGGTGTATTGTTTGTATGACTTTTGCTTGTGCTAGTTTGATTTTCATTCGTATAAAAGATAATTAGCAAGACGAGCATTGTGTTGAATTGATCATTATTCATATGAAAACAATAAAATGCATCTTCGTGTTTTATTGTGCATGTTAGAAGGCATCTAAAAATTTTAGCGTCACATCAGGATTTGATTGAGAAAAAGAATTGTTTGAGGAAACTCCTTGTTTGTGCTTGATTTGTGAAAATAACTCTCTCTCTCTCTCTCCCTTAGATAGATGTTCATCGAAAAGAAATGACTGCTTATCATATTTGATGCATTCTTTGGGTCTGAGTCATAATTCCATTTGTTTCACTTCCATGCACCCCTTTTGAGTAAAGAACAACCATAAAATCAACGCTAACTAAAAATTATCTAGAACTTTTGCTTTTCTAGGATCCTCCACCAACAATAGACTAGGATTAGTACTTTGGATTAGGGCTATGAGCACAACTCTCCAAAGTTTCCAAAACAAACATTAGCATCCTGAGTTAGGGAGAGTCAAATCCAATCATCGTATAAGTCTTCCTGGGATCCCCCTCTCACACAGGGGTTACGCACGAGGTCGCATTCAGGTGAACTACGGGGACTAACCCTCTTTGGTTTAACTGATTGTGGTGGTCAGATCGTATTATGGGGATTCCTTCAAGGTAAATACACAATTACTGCGTGGAATCCTTTTAGTTGATTTCGGGCTCGATACCCTGCCCGTACGTTAGGATCGGATTGTCGATTGTTCCCGCCCAGGGGCTGACTGTGAATTGGTAACCTTAGTGGCCATAATATTTAGGGTCTTACACAAGGTGACAGTGACGGGAAGTCTCACTATACCTGGAGCAGACATTGGTCAAACTCACTCAGGCTCCTTGGAGGGTAAATCCACAATTACTGCGTGGAAGCTTGCACCAAGGCGTAAGTCTGTTAAGCAGGTCACCATTGTAACTATTCCACCCTATCCCCGTACCTTCTAGACTTGATCACGCGATGTTGGATTTCATCACCAACTAGTACGGTCATCAAAAGAAGGTCCTGTTTGCTTGGTTGTGATTCTTAGATTTTTTAGCGTGTGTTGTTTCTTTTCGGTAGTTGGCCATAGATCTCTTTCGCCGACTCTTCTTCGCCAACATCGACCCTCCACGCTGCTCGCAGAGGCTACAAGGACTTCCTCCAGAAAATATGGAAGGAAACACCCCTTTACCCCCTCATTCTACGGAGGAATCTCCTCAACAGAGCGAGGTTCAAAATACTACAACTTCCTAGGAAGAAGTTCCCACTCCTTTGGAGAATTTTCGAATTGTTTCAGAATCTCCAGAAGCTTACCGCATTCCGGAGGGATACGAACGACAAATCCTCCACCTAAATTTCGCGGGAGAATTTGTTGTTGTCAATCCTTCTGACATCCCGGTTGGGTCTTCTCAAAACCCTTTAGCCAATCACCCTTTTTGGACCGCATACATTTTTCAAAGTCCACCACACTTGGTGCGAGATCTTTATGGAACAGGGGAAGGTGTCGACGCACATTTTTCCTACACAGTACCCCCAATCATTTCACCGGTACCACCACTTTTACAGCCACACCAACCGTTGGTCTGAACATACCGTCCGTTGGCCCAAGGTCTACTATCCCCCTCCAGACGGCCCATTCTACAATGGTCCCGCACATTTCGACTATCCTCGCCGGTAACACGGTGGTCAATCAAGCTCTGATTGGCACACCTGTAACACCAAGACCTACACTCCCTTTTGGATTCAGGGCACTGAATGCTTCTATTGCCACCACTACCCAAACTACTACCCAAGTTATACCGGGAAGTTCCATACCTATCCAACAACCCAGAGGGATCGGTCTTGGTGGTCCTAACACGCTCGGCGGCACTGGTCAGTCATTTACGTCTGGTTCTCAAATATTGGGAACTCTACCTCAAGCTAGGGGGCATCCTCCCATCGGAGGAGAAATCCCATTCAGGGGGCACCCTCATGCTGGGGGGTAGCCTCAAGGTGGAGCCTACCATCAACCACTCGGAAAAAATGTATCCGCCCCACCCAATCCATGGAACGTCCTTTTTCAAGAAAATCCACAGTTATCGACAGGACAAAATGTTCAGACTCCGCAGCAACCCCCTTATGGACAAATTCCAAACCCACCCTATAACCCACAAAACCCATCCGGTTATCCTTCGCTCACACATTCTTCTCAAAACATGTCAAATCCTATGTACCTTGGTCAAAACCAACCTCACATGAGAGGGCCCACTAGTTATAATTATCCACATAACCCAGTATTGGGCCCCACTGGTGTCCCTCTGCCACACCAACATTACCCACAGGTTAACCGACAACTACCTTTTCTAGCTACCCTGGACCTTCCAGACTTGTCTGGGTTGAAGAATGATCCTATTTATCATTCTCCAGTTTGGCCAGCTATTCCAACTAAACTTCCTTCTGATATCCCAAAATTCGACAGAAAGTCCGGAGAAGACCCGAACAACCACGTGATGACTTTCCATTTGTGGTGTTCATCCAACTCCCTCATGGACGATTCGATTCGTTTGCGTCTTTTCCAATGAACACTTACGGGTTCCGCAGCGAAATGGTATATTGAATTACCATGCGCATCTTTCCACGATTTCAACTCCCTCGCCATGTCCTTCCTTATGCACTTCCAACTACCCATTCGATACGAGACGGGTACTGAACTATTAACCTCCCTTCGTCAGACAACTTATGTACATATCTCCGATCATATCCATGAATGGAGACGACGATAAAGGCTAATCAAAGCAGTCATTCCTGACCAATTATTAGCAGAATGGTTCACTAAATCCTTGTTACCCCAGATTGCTCGTGACGTTGCCATGAGTGGTGTAGTTATCGAGGAAGAAGCCATTGCCTGAGCTCATTACTTAGACTTAGTCTATTCACAATCCGGTACTCTGTACGATTTGATACTGAACACTACCCATGCCACTAACTATCCATCCAAACCATCGACTTCTTCGCATGTGGATGGAGTTATTGGCTCCGTCAAAACTCAATCTACTACCCAGTCTACTGGAACGATCCAGCGACCCGCTTCGATGGCTGCTCCCAGTTCGACTGCACCCTCTTCTACCCCCCCTCAAACTCAGGTCTCTGATGTGAATGTGGTCCATTCAACCCCTTCACAACAACTTGGGGGAAAGAAGAAAGTGAGAAACAAACCAAAGAAGAACAATAACAACAAACAATCCAAAACCCAACCACAAACCCCTGCTGTCGGAAAACAACCACAACAAAAACCAAAATTCCCATGTCTCATTTGTGGTGACGATCACTACACTCGAGACTGTCCACATCGCGATGAAGTGGCCAAACTTTTCAAAGGAAATTCACAACCCACTGTGCTCACTCAACCTTTTCCACAGCAGCAATCTTTGGTTGCACAAACCCCCACGCCGGGGGACAGTTCCAATCAACCCCATGATGAGGCCTCAACAAGTGCCCACATTTACATGTTTAATGGAGTTAATCTAACCATTCGCTCTGCAACATATGGCATGCCAGTTAAACCTGATAAGCCGAAGATTGCTAATGGTTCTCCGTCAGACCCGTTACCATCCTCCGTCTATTATCCCTCCATCCGATCCACTCCAGATTGAGAAACCTTCTTTTGACTCCATCTTATGCCCTCCTAAGAGCACCATCCGGAAATATACATTCAATCCTAATTCGCGGGCTACCCAAAACTACAACATTGTAGAAGATTTGGCCCAAGCCCCGTCTGCCATGTCTTCCTTGGAAGTTCTACAACACTGCCCCAGCCAACGTAGAACGCTCTTAGCCACTATCGGCGCTTTTGATCCTGAGTCATCAAACAACCTCATGTTTAATCTGGATGATCATCAACCATGACTCTCCCACCAGCTAGCTTTCCAAATTGATGTTGTTGTTCACAATCAACAAATACACCGGACTATCCTGGATGAGGGAGCCTCTACCTGTGTCATGTCTCTGACCTGTTTGAAAGGCTTGAAATCACTTGCCCTTAACAAGTCTGCTACCATGTTACGCGCCTTCGATGGATGATGTTTTCATCCTCATGGATTATTACAATCCTTAGCCATTCAGTTGGGCAGCAAAACTGTTATTGTTGACGTTGAGGTGGTCGATGCTCCCCTCGATTACAACCTACTAATTGGAAGAAGTTGGTTCTACGCTATGACTTTCATCGCCTCGTCGGTGTTTTGATGTGTACAATTCCCCCATCAAGGAAAAATTGTTACCATCGATCAGCTTTATTTCTGCACACCCGACGCTCGCATCCCTGCTACCAACAACATTCCCTTTTTGGGAGACCACCCGGTTACGTATGAAAGAATTGGTGTTGGCTTATTGAAAGATTCTAGCCTCATGGATAATTTGCCTACACCACTTCCACCTACCGCACATCATATTGCAGCCGTCAATATGATCTCGACTATGCCTTATCAATCCTCAGAATCATCTGACCCTTGGTACGGAGACATTCTCCTCTACCTTCAAACCCAACGTTTTCAGCCCAACATCTCTCGCGAAGAGCGTCGACACATTTGTCACCACTCTCGTTGTTATATCATTCTCGGCGACACTTTGTATCGTCATGGTATTGACACCATCCTTCGACGATGTCTGATTCATGAGGAGGCTGAATGCGTTTTGAATGATTGTCACCTAGGCGCCTATGGCAGTCACCTTTTCGGGATGGCCACAGCCCAAAAAATCCTACGTGCTGACTACTTTTGGCCCTCGATTTTCAAAGATTGCATCAAGGCCGTCAAAAAATGCCCACCCTGCCAAATCTTTAACAATAAGGCACGCACTCACCCTACGACGCTGCACCCTATTATCGCCATCAGCCCCTTTGCCAAATGGGGCATTGATTTCATGCAGTGTAAGCCTACCTCAGCCGGGGGGCACAGTTACATCATCGTCTTCGTCGACTACTTCACCAAATGGGATGAGGCTATGCCTACCTTCCTGAATGATGGCCGTACTGTAGCTCTATTCCTCTTCAACCACATCATAACTCGTTTTGGTGTACCACGTGCCATTGTCACTGACCATGGTGCACACTTCAAAAACCAGATGATGAGCGAGTTACATGTCAAATTGGGTTTTCACCATGAAAACTCATCCCCCTACTACCCTCAAGAGAACGGACAAGTTGAAGCTATCAAAAAAGTTCTAAAAACCATGATCCAACGCATGATAGGGGAAAACAAAACATTGTGGCATTTACAATTGTTCTCCGCTCTCTGGGCCTATCGCACCTCTGTGAAAACTTCAACTGGATTTACTCCTTTCCAGTTGGTCTATGGCATTGAAGCCATCCTACCAATCGAGTGCGAGATTCCATCACTCAAACTGAAAGTAGAACTCCTGCCCCATACTTCTGCTGAAGAAGAATGATTTTTGTATCTATCCAAACTAGATGAAACACGTCGCAATGTTGCTCTCGCCAACGAGGCACATCATAAACGAATTAAGAGTCAATATGGCAAATTCGTCCACCCTCGGGCTTTCACAGAAGGAGACTTAGTCCTCATTTACGACCAAGCTCACGATCAATTAGGGACAGGAAAGTTAGAACCTATGTGGCACGGTCCTTACATCGTGAAGCGTGTTCTACACAGAGGGGCTTACGAATTAGTTGATCATGATGGAATTTTCCTGGGAGAGCCCTGAAACGGGCTTTACCTTAAGAAGTACTATGCCTAGATCACCTAGCATCTGTACTTTGTACATTACTGTATTTTAGTTTGGTGTGTCTTTTCTTTCACGTGCTCGAGTCTTTACCGTTGCCACTCATGATTGTGCCTGTGTTTTCATGCACAGATGACGTCTTCCTTTCCTATCTTTTTTAGGTTCATGGATGGTGCTAGCTGACATACCTGGAACATTGCTTCAGCAACTTGGGTTATTTACCAATTTAATGAGGTGGTGAGTTCAGGAGGTATCTGCTTAGGACTAGCAACCAACAATATGGCAGAATATCACGTTGTCATTGGACTGTTGACCCAAGCCTCCTCCCTAGGTATCTCTCGTATCATTATTTACTTAGACTCCCAACTCGTGGTTTATCAACTCAACCGTATCTACACTATCCGTAGTCCTATCCTACTACGTCTACACTTACAAGTTCGTCGTCTTGAACGAATGTTCGATTACATTGAATATAGACACATTCCAAGAGAACTTAATAGTGTTTCGGATTCATTAGCTAATTATATCATGGATCGGTATCTTTCCCACACATAAGATTTAAGGAAAGCAAAACTGTACATTACATGTAAATTAAAACACATCACAGACATCATCATGTACAAATCATTGGCATTGTAAAAACTTGAAACTGTATATATATGTATATGGTGTGACTGAAATGTTTGCATTACATCAAAAAGTATGTAGAAGAGCAAAATATTGGGTCTTTCCACCCATACAACGTCGCCTGACAAGGCATACAAAATCTGATCGCAGGAGAGACTCTAATCTCCCCGCACTACATTGTGCTGCGAGTAACACATCACCACACACACTACGTGCCTCAATAGAGAATTGATATTCTCTGGTACTCCTACAGTGTGCCTCTGCAGATGTAAAGGCAATTCCCCCCTCCGCAGAGGAGGGATACCCATCGTAAGGCCTTGGAGGTTTCTCTCAACCTCCCGGAGACCTACTGCTGGTACTGTCGGATCTAGTGCAACCAGGGCGCCTCCGCGAAGTCTAGGTACCAGTATATCAGTCGGGCACACTGCTCCCTTGTCTGCATGTTGGAAACAATACATCTGTTAAAACTCTCCTACATACCCAAAAAAATATATATACATCAAAAACTTAAAAAACAAAGAATAGACAAGGTATGGCTCAATCTCTTACCTGAATCATCCCAGTCTTCCCCCGCGGGAAAAATCAAGTCCATGCTCCCGCGGAAATCTACATCAGCATAAGGGAAGTCCTCTATCCATAGGTACTACCGTCTTATCCAGGCAAAGAAATCGCCAGTGAAATGGAACTCTGACTCTGATACTAGCCTTGGAGACAGACTAGTCCACCTCTCCATCCTAGGTTCATCCACTGGTCGCACTGCCAGCGCTATATGAGGCTGCAACTGGGGGATGCACTCTAGAAATAATGATACCAAAAATGAGTCGTAACCAAACTGCTTCTTTCTAATCATGCACCGTGAAATTTGTTCTTTCACATTTCGAAGGAACCCTGCACTCTAGTTGAACAGTGTTGGCTCCAAACACTGAACACCGTAAGCCACCTGCGATCTTGATGCTAGATGTGCACTCGTACTGCCAGTCACGCTCGTGATAGCAAACAATATAGACCGAAGGGGCAACTCTCGAATATCTTTGATAGAGATTCTACCCCCTACCAGCCTTGCTCCTGGGATGCAGTGGTGTGCCAGATACACGTCCACTTGTTCGGGTAATGCCCTCTGCCCAGTAAAAGATATGGGGACCCCTCTTTTCGAGAGGCCAGTCAGAAAATATACATCTTCTAACTCAATGGTTAAAAGCTGCGTGCCGATCCGGAATCTTTGTTCTGCAACATCCCATAGGCCAATCATATGTTTGAGCAATAAAATCTCTTTCTTCATCTTTTGCAACTTGAAGAATTTGAGCAAACTGCAAGCTCTCAAAGCAGCCCGTGTGCGAGGAATCCGTAAAGCGGCTAAGTCATCCATCTCATGTTCCCTCTCTTTCCATTCAATCATGATTTCCAAAGTTACCTACAAAACAAAAAGAAATAAAGAAATTCATTATTTCCACGTTTTGGCAATTTCAGCAATTTTCAAAAGCAATTTAAAACATGAAATAAGATGCCCACGTCATTTAAAAGTAACCACACACTCTTTTTAACCACCACGCCCTCTCTCAAGCATTTAACATTTATCAAACAATGATAAAAACGTTTTAAAAATTCAAAACGACTTTGGGGGCTGCGTGGGCACTTGGGAAGATTTTTTATGAGTTCTTTTACCAAAAATGACCTATCTAATTGACTGCAAGGGTGTTGACATATTAACCATTCTTATCTAAATCATTTTTTGTAAAAGAATTCCCCTTTTCCATTAATTTTTAAAAGAGGCCGATTTGGTTCTATTTGGGGCGACTTAGGGCTTCACGTTTTAATTAAATCACGTTGTTAAAATGAATGTGAAACCATGAAATTGAAAGAGCAAGAGATGGACACCTACTTGGTTCGAACGGCGAGCAAAACGGTGAACCGTAGCTCCGGCAGTGAGAAAAAACAAGATCTGCTTCAAAATGAGATTCTCCACTACTCCAAAAATCCTTGCAAAATGAAATGGTAAATGAATTTTCAATCAATTGTTATTTATAAATTTTCATTTTTTCATAAGGTATGGTCATTTATGGGTTTCTCTAATAATATGTTGGTTTCGCTAATCCCTGGTTTGTAGTTCTGGCATCGCAGGTTTCCTGGCAGTCCTGATGGATTATTCACCTTGTCACACTTATGAGCACAGTCTTAGTTCGTTCTCGAGCTCGATAATATGAGAACGTAAATGGGTAAACTTTTATCTCTTTTTTGGACCCGTACGGATACGAACACACGAAAAAGGAACCCCCTAGAGTCTCCTTTAAACCCTTTTCAGACTCTCTAAATATAAAAAGATTGTCGAGTGACCTTGCTTCCTTTCACACGTGTTAAAAGGTTAGAAAGGGCGTCTTTTGATCGATAGTTTAACCCTTTTTCGGTCTCGTTGGACTACTGTACGAAAATGGAACTGAGAGAGTTCTCTTTTAAGTGTTTTTCCAAACTCTATAATCCTGAAAAACCTTCGAGTTTTTTGTCTTTGGACTCGTTAAAGAACACATCGACAGACCCATATGGGACCGAACCCTTACTTCTTCTGGTTCATTAAATAAAGGAAGAGTAACTTACCCAAGGTGAGTTATATCGATCATGTGTTATCCTCCTCGAGATCATTAAATCAAAAAGAGGTACTCATTCATCTGGATGGGGGGGGAATTGAAAGGAACAAGCCAAGAAGCCTCTTGAGAACATCATCCATCACTTCTTAGAGTCGCCCTTGAACACGGCACTTTGTCATTTGCACACTTCATAATCCGTTGAACCTCTGCACTGAGCCAATCCTTTGAGTTCCTTTCACTCCTTTGGGTCACCCGATGCAAGTCACCGCATCCACTTCATAGCTTTGGTCCATGTCATGTTCTGCTATTGTGCCTCAGTGTTCAAGGGAAGTATCCGCCTTGAGAGTCAGCCATCCCAAATTTCTTGCATCAAAACCTATGTCAGTCCATGTCCGTTTGATCTGCCAATTACATATCCATGTCCATTTCGTGTCGTTCATGGGGGATACATCAAGGCCCTCCCTCAATGAGTCTATTCCTGTCGACTTCAACACATTATACGGGAATCAAACTTAGAAACTAGTTAGTACTTTGGGACCTGCATGCCTCAATGGCAGGCCTCCTCACATTCGACAGTGGGTTTACATCATTGACCCCTGATCGGATGATTCCACGAGTGTTCGACATCAGCTCATCTACTCACATTCGTTGGAATGTACTAGGGTACCTTGGGAATCATCGACATTAATGGTGATCTCCCTCGCACTTGTTAACGGTTTACAACATTGACCGGTAATCAAGTGGTTTCTGCCATGTTCGACATCAAGACATCTATTCACATGGTCAGATTCGTACCATATTGGGATTGGTAAGAAGACCCTGGGTTGAGAAACCACCTTTATATATGCTTTGCCCAGGCTGCAAAGGAATTTCCATTGGACAAAGAACACATACACTGTCACATAGATCCACTTTGTATTGGTCGTGGCTATGTCTTGTCATCTTGTAGATCCACTGTGTATTCTTTGTGGCTACGATCAGTCCGAGTCATTAGAGTATAGATCCACATTGTATCTTCGGTGGCTATACCTTTCTATCAATACGATTATGGATCCGCAATGTATTTTATGGCGGCCATATCTTGCAAAGTCTTGATCACCCAAGCATAGGTATGCCTGCCTTGGGTTTTGAAATATGTCATGATATTTGTTGGATGTTTGTGTGCAGTTTCTGTCAGGTCCTCCGAGTCTATACCCTTGCTTGGACATCTACAAAGTATTTCAGTTATCAGTTCACATCTTCTAACTTCATACTTTGGGGGGAAATTTGTTACACGTCAAAATTACTCAACTGGATAAGTGTCGCATGTTCCTCTTGATTGTCGTAAGTGTCGCATCTTCCTTACAACTTTCGCAAGTGTCGCAAGTTGGTCACAAGTGTCGCAAATGATGTTCAAACATACTTCCATGACGACGACACTAAGGAGACACTTAAAACATCTCATGTACTTGGTTTGAAGAAGAAGAATTGGTTAACTGAAGACAAGGAACTTTTAACACCTGAACAGAGCCCTGAAACAAAGGTTTTGAGGGGGAGCGCTCCCCTATATCAGCCTTAGGAGCACTGGCGCTCCCTTACAAGGCATCAGGGAGTGTTATAACGCTCCCCTTCCCCCTCTGAAGGAGCGCTACTCACCTTGAGGGTGCTGGCGCTCCCCTCAAGCTTCTTAGGGAGCGCTACAGCGCTTTGATGCCCCTTCTAAGGGAGCACTGCCTAATCTGAGGCAGTAGTTGGCCCGTTGAGGAGAATAAGGAGAGGATCTTTCGAGATTAGGAGGCAGTTGTATTCGAATTCTTGGTTTCATCAAGAGATCCCTGATCTGAGGAGAAGGTTCCCTAACTTGTTCTAAATATAACTCAAGAGGTTAAGCTCCTCTTAACCTATATAAGCAAGCTCTATGATGGTGGAAAGGGAAAGAACTGCTAGCATGAAACTTATGGTCTTAGAGGAAACACTCAGTCAGCCAAAAGAGAGTGATCGGTGAAGCTGTTTTTATCCAGGTTGTGGATCTTTCAGGCAAGGGTTAGATGAAGAGGACTTGACGAAGCTGTCGCACTCGCATCTACGATTGTAAGTATCGCTATCATTATTCTCATTAATATGACACGCTTGGCCTGTTTCTTTCTAGTTTGTGTCTGATGTTACATGAACTTATCATTGATAGATAGATCTGTTTTCAAGCTAACATCAATAGAGTAGGAAGTGGTCGTATCTTGTTTGTCCATAGAACTCAGCGAGGAGCAAAGGATCGGAGTGCAACTAGGAGCGTGCAGGGACAAACGTCGATAAAGAGGTACTTATGTTATCCTTCCTTCTCATGTGTTAGTTTAGATGGATTTGAAAGGAAGTCAGTGTCCACGTTAAGCATTTTTTGTCTTAGAGTTAGGGTCAAGCTCTTTGAGGCAATCTACCTGTCCGCAGGGAGATTTTCCTACAACAGTTAGGGTTTTGGATTTTAATTATGTTGAAAAGGCCTTTGGAGCCTCATTATAACATTCATCTTCTTTCAAATGCGAGTAGTCATCACATATCTTCTCATAGATAAGCTACCTACCATTTTAGTGAGTCTTTCACTCATTATTTTTATAGTCTCTGTACATTTCTTTCATTAATAGAAATCCTGTATTACTGTATTTCTTTGTTTATGGCAATATTTTTGTGTATTTTGTTGTAATATCTTTGTTTTCATTTTGTTCTAAAAAATAATGTGGATCAATGGTATCAGAGCAAGATGCTCTTGATCATTTTTCAGTGCATGTTCCTGACAAGGTCCGAGTATAGAAAGTTGGGTCTCGAGCTTGTATCTCGTAAGGACAATCTCTCCCACATGCCCAAGAAACCCTCCATGGCAGAAGAAAAGAAAAAAAATAGGGTAGCAGATTCTATTATTTTTTTCTTGAGAAAGCTCTCACGCGACAAAGGGATGAAATGATGGAGAATTTTTCCCACATCCTTCAACGCCTACCAATAACAACCAACATGTCTTCATCAAGCATCCACTTTGGAGGCAACTTTCCTTTCAAGGTACACGTTAATTTTGAAATTCCCATATTTGAAGGTCAGATAGATGCGGGTACCCTAGAAAAATGGTTAAATCTGCCAGAAGGGTATTTCTTTGTTCACAATTTTTCTTATAGGGAAAATATCACCTTCTCAGTCCTTAGGGATCTCCCCCATGTCAAACATTGGTGGGAAACTTACTAGGATAAAAGTTCCATAGAGGAGTCTGGAGTATATGGGGTCGATCCCACTTAGGATTTTTTTGTGGATGCGGTCAAGGAATAATATTACCCTGTTTGTAATTATGATGACCAATACATGATATGGACCACACTATGGAAAGAGAGGGGCCAAACAATGTCGTAGTTCACAAATAATTTCCATAACTTGTGCACCAAGTTGGGTATCAAAGACTCTGAGAGAAATCGGGTTCTGAAATACTATGGGGCTCTGCATAGGTACATTTAAATTGAAACGAATTTCCTAGACAACTAATCACTATGAGTTTCCTATCGATATGCTATCAAAATCGAGCATAAATTTAGGCACTAGAACAAATGGGAGTTCAGTTCTGCAAATCTGCAACAACCAAAGTATGGTAAAGACAACCCTAACAACCAACTTTCAAGAAACCAGTCCAAGCCACAGGAAAAGAAGGGTAACATAAATATGAATAAGGACACTGGAAAGTGGTGTGATTTCCACAAAATCCCCTGGAACAACACTGATTCAGATAAAATAATCATTGGTGTTCGAGATAAAATAAAAGGATTTGAACCTTGATTCATAAAATAATGGGAGAAGACAAATCATTGACGTAGACCCCAGTGCTAATTTCATGACCACAACAATTCAACTAGAAGAACCAGCAGATCCTGAAGATGAGGAGCGCCTCTTCCATACAAGGATGTGGGTGAAGGGGACCCCGTTGCATTTCATTGTTGATAGCAGAAGCCAGAAAAACCTCATCTTACCAGAGCTCGTCAAAGAGTTGGGATTGTCGACAACACCACACCCACAACCATACAACATTGGGTGACTTCACCAGGGATGATATCTTCATGTCAGTCACCGGTATCGATTGTCACATTGTTAATGTTTATGCCATTATTATAGTTCTTTGCATTTCAATAGATAAGAGAAACATAAAAACAAGATCACTGAGAAATACACATTCACAAGAGACACAACATTTATTCTAGGAAACCCTCTAGGGGAAGAAAACCCAGCAAAAACTTCCTTATCATAAATTGCCAATACAATGTCAAGAGATAACTCAAACCAATACAGATAGTCCTCTCCAAAATATGCGCCACTCTTCTCCCTCTCTCCAACTGGTAAGTTGCAGCTTGCCTCTTAAGAATGAGCAAGTGAGTTGTGTGATAAAGTGAGGTGCTATCCTCTCTATATATACAAGAATGGCGTGTGTGAAGGGTCTTCACTGGTAGGGCCGACCTCTCACTTTGGGTGGGTAAACCCACCTTTATTATATTTCTGGGTCTCAATAATAACTATTGGGGTCGACTTCTTATTTTTCCTATTACAATTGTTTGTTGACCAATCCTCAAAAGGGGATTTGGTCCTAATACAATTACCAACATGATTAATCCACAATGGGGATCAATCCTATGAATAAAATAACAATAATAATAAGAATACTCTTTGCAGTTACATTATTTTAACACTCCCCCTTAACAAGAAGGGTAGGCGAGAGAGGTCTACATCATCAGTGGCATCGGGAGGATAGTATCGTCAATATCATCTTGGAACATTGGCTAGCATATTTACGAGTCAGCGGAAGTTTTCTTCATCAACAACATCGTCATTCTTGAAAGAATGCCATCATCATCTACATCAATATGTATAAGTAAAAAAATGATAACTCATCACAACACTAGGCTGGCACATCACAGTACTACACTGGCTCAATGTCACAGTTGATAATATGGTAGCTCATTGTCAGTCACATCTTTATTTACGTCTAACAACTAGTTCAGAAGCAAGGTATACATCATCATCTTGCTTTATGTCTAACAACAAGGTCAGAAGAAAGGAATCATCTTTCTTTACGTCTAACAACTAGGTCAGAAGCAAGGAACACATCATCATCTTGCTTTACGTCTAACAATGAGGTCAAAAGAAAGGAATCATCGTGATTTATGTCTAACAACTAGGTCAGAAGCAAGGAATACACACATCATCTTGCTTTATCTCTAACAACAAGGTCAGAAGCAATGACTCATCTTGATTTACATCTAACAGTGAGGTCAGAAGCAAGAAACACACAACGTCTTGCTTTACGTCTAATAGTGAGGTCAGAAAAAAGGAACACACAACGTCTTGCTTTACATCTAATAGTGAGGTCAGAAGCAATGACTCATCTTTCTTTACATCTAACAGCGAGGTTAGAAGCAAGGAACACACAACATATTGCTTTACGTCTAACAGGGAGGTCAAAAGCAATGAATCATCTTGATTTACGTCTAACAACGAGGTTAGAAGCAAGGAATATATATATACTCCCCCTTTCAGGGAGGGTCCTTTCGGACTATACCAAGCTTATCTCGAAAGTGTTCAAAATTTACACAAGATAGAGGTTTGGTCAATACATCAACAACTTGTTCATCCGTGATAATGTACTGGAGCTTCAAGGCTCCTCTCTGTACCATGTCATGGATGAAATGATAGTGGATCTCTATGTTCTTCGACCTATCGTGGAATACAAGATTCTCTGTCATCTTTATGAAGCTCTGGTTGTCACATAGAATCATGGTTGCTCTCATCTCCAAGTCAAATATGCTAGTCAACAACTTTCAAAGCCATATAGCTTCACAACTAGCAGAACATGCGACAATGTACTATGCTTCTGCTGTGCTGAGAGAAATACTGGATTGCTTCCTACTCTGCCACGAGATCATGGATGATCCCAAACTAAAACAACATCCGGAAGTGATTTTTTTGTCAGCAACACTTCCTGCCCAATCTGAATCAATGTATCCACTCAATGTGAAGTCATGATCTCCATCATAGCTGAGACTATAATCCATTGTACCTTTAAGGTACCTCATCACATGTTTTGCAACCACTAGGTGAACACGTCTGGGATCTACCAGAAACTGACTCAAGATGTTCACTGCAAAACAGATGTCTAGTCTGTTGTTCATTAGGTACATCAGCAATCCAATAATTTATCTGTACAGTGTGGCATCTATCAAGTCTGATGAAGTATCGACCAACAGCTTCAGCTTTGCTTCCATGGGTGTATTCATGCGCTTACATTCTAGCATGTTGAATCTCTTTAAGATTTTGATTGTGTACATCCCTTTGTTAAGGAATGTCCTTTCTGGACTCTGCCATACCTCAAGACCTAAGAAGTAATGCATTAGGCCAAGGTCTTTCATTTCAAATTCTGCAGCAAGTCTCTTTTTACATTCAGCGATGAGCTTTTCTTCTCCAGTTAAGAATAAGTCATCCACATACAATGGTAATATTACTGGTTCATTATCCATAATTTTTAAGTAGATATTTGAGTCTGCTTTACTCTTGGTAAAGCCTAAGCTCGTCAATAAATTGTCTATATGGCCATACCAAGCTATAGGAGCTTGCTTTAATCTGTATAAGGCTTTGTTCAATCTGTAGACATGAGACTTCCTATCTTCAACCTAAAATCCTTGGGGTTTCTCTATATACACTTCCTCTTCGATAACACCATTTAGGAAAGTTGACTTCACATCCATCTGGTGCAGCTTCCATTTCATCTTAGCTGTAAGAGCTATGATGGTCCTGATTGAAGTGTATCTGGCTACAGAAGTGAATGTCTCTTCATAGTCAATACCTTCCTTCTAGGAAAAGCCACGAGAGAAAAATCTTTCTTTATATTTCTCAATACTTCCATCAGTAGCATGTTTTATTTTGAAAAGCCATTTTGATGATACCACATCCTTACTTTTTGGTCTGGGAACTATTTCCCATACATCATTCTTTATTATGGATTGGTATTCCTCTATCATGGCATATGCCCATTCCTTCTTTCGAATGGCTTCTTCAAAGCAAGTAGGCTCTTCATCTAGTAGATTACACATCAAAGCCATGTAATTGGAGAATGGATTTGGTATTTTCACCTGTCTCGTGGTTCCTTCTGGAACACCATACTTCTCTCCATCTTGAATAAGCTCTCTTTCCCAAGTAGGATTTCTTTTATGGGAGAAGGTCATTTGAGGAGGTTCTTGAACTTATGTTATATCATGGCCTTCAGGAGTCTCCTCATCATGGGAAGTTACGACTTCCCTTACATGTTCTACATCTCTAGGAACTTCCCTCATGGATTCTGTAATCCTAGGATTTACAGGTTCCTCTTCATATACTTCTTCAAGCTTGCATCTTATTGATTTCTTAAGTGTTGCTTCTTCATCAAAGGTCATGTCCCTGCTGATATCAATGTGGTGGTGACCAGGTATGTAGATTCTAAAGGCCTTGGAGACCTCACAATATCCCACAAATATTCCCTTCTTTCTGGAGGGTTCCAACTTGTTTCTTTTCTCTTTCAGTATATGAATAAACACTGGACAACCAAATATTTTGAGATGTCTTACCTCTAGCTTCTTTCCGGTGAACATTTATTCCGGGGTCTTGAACCCAAGTGCGCTATGGGATAATCGGTTCTGCACATAAACAACTACCATTGCTACTTCTACCCATAAGCACATAGGAAGATCTTGATCATGAATCATGGTCTTTACAGCTTCCATAATTGTTCTGTTCTTCCTTTCAACTACACCGTTTTGTTGGGGATTATAGGGAGTAGTGAGTTCCTTCTTGATCCCAACATCTTTGCAGAAGTTCACGAACTCTTTTGAGGTATATTCTCCTCCATTATCTGGCATGAGTATCTTAATATTTATTTTAGAAAGATTCTCTATCAAGGCTTTGAATTCCTTGAATTTACTAAATACTTCATATTTAGATTTCAAGAAATGTATTCAGGTCTTACGAGAATAGTCATCAATGAATGATACATAGTATACATACCTGCTAATGGAGGATGATGGCATTGGGCCACACATGTCTGAATGAATGAGTTCCAATACTCCTTCTGCTTTACTATCCCTCTTTGGAAAAGGGTTCTTGATATTATTCCCTTGCGCACATCCATTGCATATGCCTTCTTGATCAACCTTGAGTTCTGGTAAACCTGTGACAGCTTTTCATATGTATGGTAGCACCTTGTAGTTGATGTGGGCTAATATTATATGCCAAAGTTCGCATGATTTTTCGATGGCATGGGTCATGGAAGTTTCTGGGTGACCCTTCAGCTTATATAAGCCATTTTCTTCATTTCCGATGATGATTGCTTCATTTAAGTTTTCTCCCTTAGCCCACATAAGAACTTCTCCATCTATGAAGGAAACTCTATAGCCTTTCTTGTCTAAGGCTGATATGGAAAGTAAGTTCTTCTTTAATCCCTGTACATAGAGTATGTCCTTCATTTTTATTGATTTTTTTGAATCTAGCTTGTAGTTTGATTCTCCCACTCCCTTGATGGGATATTGATAATCATCTCCAAGAGTCACTTTCTGAGAAAACTTCTTTTTTGAAATACAAGAGAGAGTATTTTTTACCCATCATCTATTTTGATGCACTGCTATCAATGATCCATGTGTCCTCTCTAGGTGATACAGATCCTGAGAGAGTTGAGATCAAGACATGGTCCTTAATCATCTTCATAGGTGGTTCTTAATCTTAGACTATGTGGGAATGTTGCCTTTTGTGCTTCCTCTTGTATTCTTCTCTTCTGACTAGACAATAATTCACCTTGTGTCCTATATTATCACAATGATAGCACTGTATGGATGAGATATCTTGTCCCTTGTGTTGTCCTTTCTTCTGAAAATTTCTTGGATGAGATTCTTGGTTGTTGAATTTGTTTGATGGTTGAGGTTCTCTATGAGATTCCCTTTTGAAGTAGGGTTTCTTCCTTTCTCCTTTGTATGAGTAGATAGGGCTTGATCATCATCCCTTGCTAGTAGTGCTTCATGGTTAGCTACCCTTGTCTCTTCTTGGATGCATTCTTCTCATAGGCTCTCAAACTGTAGTTTCTCCTTTCTGGCACATTCTGACTGGATGAAAGAATCCCAAGGTCTTGTGAGACCATTTAGGGCCATTATTATGAATTCGTCTTCATCTATGGTTTCTCCAATCACTTTTAACTATTCTTTAATTTCTGAGATTCGGGAGAAATATTCTCGAATCATTTCTCCTTTCTGCATCTTGGTATTCTTCAATTGAGATCTTAGGTTCATCTTTCGGTTGATGTTCTTTCCTTCGTATAGTTTGCTTGGAGAGTCAAACATATCTTTCAGATTTTTCTTGGATGATACATAGGGGATTAGGTGGTCTTTGATTGAATCTGCAATGATTCTTTGAGCCCTGATTGAGTCCTTCTGATGCTTCGCTTTCTCTACAACATCTTCAGGTTCCTCCACTTCTTCTTTGACAAATTTTTCTAGGTCATTCTCTACAAGGATCAGAATGATCCTATACTTCCAGGCACGAAAGTTGTCTATGCCCTCTAGTTTCTCAACAAGCTTTGTGCTTCCAGACATCTTGTACTTGAGGCTATGAAAAATGACCAAAAATGAAAATGATCAAAATCAATTTTTGACCTTGCCAGGAGGTGCACTTGGCTAAGGTGAGTAGCCTTGTGTACTTGGATCTGAGAAAATCCAACTTTTTCCCATTCAAATCTGATCTGTGGATTTCTGGACTGGTGCTTCTAGTACTTCTGGTACTGGTTTTTTGGTACTTCTGGTACTTTTGTGAAACTAGAGTTTCACTTTCCGGGAGATCCAGCCACTAAAAAGGTGTGCTCTAAGTGCCAAAATGATCCTTGGGGTAGGGCGCAACTTTCTAGGTGGTTTTAGGGATGAAAAGATTCACTTTTGAAAAACCCTAATTTGCAGGTACTGCAACAGTGAGGTTTTTCTCTTGAGAAATATGCTTCCTTCAAGTTGGCTCTGATACCATGTTAATGATTATGCCATTATTATATTTCTTTTCATTTCAATAGATAAGAGGAACATAAGAACAAGATCATTGATAAATACACATTCACAAGAGACACAACATTTATCCTGGGAAACCCTCTAGGGGAAGAAAACCTAGCAAAAACTTCCTTATCATAAATTGACAATACAATGTCAAGAGATAACTCAAACCAATACAGATAGTCCTCTCCAAAATATGCGCCACTCGTCTCCCTCTCTCCAACTGGTAAGTTGCAGTTTGCCTCTTAAGAATGAGCAAGTGAGTTGTGTGATAAAGTGAGGCGCTAGCCTCTTTATATATACAAGGCTGGCACGTGTGAAGGGTCTTCACTGGCAGGGCTGACCTCTCACTCTGGGTGGGTAAACCCACTTTTATTATATTTCTGGGTCTCAATAATAACTGTTGGGGCCGACTTCTTATTCTGCCTATTACAATTATCTGTTGACCCATCCACAAAAGGGGATTTTGTCCTAATACAATTACCAACATGATTAATCCAGAATGGGGATTAATCCTATGAATAAAATAACAATAATAATAATAATATTCTTTGCAGTTACATTATTTTAATACATACGACATCCATCCCTTCAAGGATGAGGTATTATGTGATGTTTCCTCGTTGGATATTTGTGATGTTCTTTTGGGCCAAACATATATGTGGAAGCACCATGTTTTCTATGAGTCCCCACCCCACAGTGTCATTGTTACTCTGGGGACTCATCTCTACAAAATACCAGAGGGAGTTCCAACTACTTTCCCACCTAAATAGTGTTGCAAGGTAGTATCTCATACTACAAAATTCAGCGTCTTCACAGTCTGTTCAAAATGTGAATAGAAGGACACTGCAACCACTGCAGCCTCAGTCCAAGAAAATTCTATCCAACAAAATCATGTCGAAAAGATTGCAGGAAAGCACAAATATTCCTTCTCCACACATTCATCTCAGGTATCTCGACTGGTTAAAAATTTCCAACCCCTCCAACAACAGGTTCATGACAGCCTTCAACAAGCTAAGAAACAAAACTTCTCGAGCAAGGCAAACAACTTACCAAGATTCAGATTCAACAAATTATTCCCCCTCTCCCCTAGGAAATCAACGCAATGGAGACAATTTTTTCCTAAATAGGGAGGATTTATCTAGGTGGATAATAGTGGCCACCCACCTATTCCACGGGCTCAAAAAATAGTTTTCCATCTCGGCGGGTTTTCGTGTTCCAAACTTTGTTTTGAGGCCCTAAACGATGCATTTCGGGGATTTTGGGCCCAATATATTTGTTAAGGTAGTGGCTTGTGCTAGCTAAAAATGTTTCTTCTCGTTTATACCTTTCCAATGGTGTATCGAGTGCCCCAAACGGAGATCGTATGCAAAATTTATGCCTCTGGGAAGTTGACATATCAACTACCCCCATTAGGGCCGACAAACCTTTTGTATTTTCATCTTCTGGGGTTAGGGTTTTGGATTCTACTTATTTTAGAAAGGCCTTTGGAGCCTCATTGTAACATTCATCTTCTTGTGAATGCGAGTATCCATCACATCTCTTCTCAAAGATAAGTTGCCACCATTCTAGCGAGTCTCTCACTCTGTATTTTTACAGTCTCTGTACATTTATTTAATTAATAGAAATCATGTATTACTTTATTTCTCTCTTTCTAGAAATATTTATGTGTATTTCATTGTAATAAATCTGGCTTCATTTCATTCTAAAAAATAATTCATATCAAGGGCTGAGAGCAAGCTTCTCTTGATCGTTTTTCAGTGCATGTCCCTGACGAGGTCCAAGTATAGCTAGTTGTGTCTCGATCTTGTCTCTCTTCAGGACAATCGCTCCCGCATGCCCAAGAAACCCTCCATGGCAGAAGAAAATAAAAGTGACAGATCAAAATATTCTATTAATTTGTTGCTTAAGAAAGCTCTCACGCGACAGAGGGACGAAATGATGGATAATTTTTCCCGCATCCTTCAACGCCTACTGATAAAAATTGACATGTATTCATCAAGCATCCACTTTGGAGGCACCTCTCCTTTCAAGGTACACATTAATTTTGACATTCCCATATTTGAAGGTTAGATATATGTGGATGCCCTAGAAAAATGGTTAAATCTTATATAAGGGTATTTCTCTGTTCACAATTTTTCCAATAGGGAAAAGATCACCTCCGCACTCCTTCAAGATCACCCCCATGCCAAACATTGGTGGGAAACTTACTAGGATAAAATTTCCACAAAGGAGTCTGGAATACATGGGGTCGATCCCACTTGGGATTTTTTTGTGGATGCAGTCAAGGAACAATATTACCCTACTGGTAATTATGACGACCAATACATGATATGGGACACACTATGGCAAGAGAGGGGCCAAACAGTGTTGTAGTTCACAAATAATTTCCATACCTTGTGCACCAAGATGGGTATCAAAGACTCTGAGAGACATCTCATTTTCAAATATCACAGGGCTTTGCATAGGTACATACAAACCAAAATGGATTTCCTAGATATCTCATCACTGGGAGCTACCTATCTATATGTTGTCAAAATCGACCAGAAATTTAGGCACCAGAACAAATGTGAGTTCGGGTCTACAAATATACAACAACTAAAGTATGGTAAAGACAAACCTAACAACCAGCTTTCAGAAAACTAGTCCAAGCCACAGGAAAATAAGGGTAATGGAAAGATGAAGAAGGAAACTGGAAAGTGGTGTGATTTCCACAAAATCCCCTGGCACAACATTGATGAATTTCACTCAAAACAATCATTGGTGGTCGGTATCAAAGAAAAGGAGTCGAACCTTGATTCAGAATTTGATTATGAAAATAATGGGAGAATACAGATCATTGACGCAAACCCCAGTGCTATTGCCACAACCACAACAATTCAACTAGAAGAACCAACAGATATTGAAGAGCAGGTGCACCTCTTCCATTCACAGATGTGGGTGAAGGGGACCTCGTTGCATTTCATTGTTGATATCGAAAACCAGAAAAAATTCATCTTAGCATATTTCGTCAAAGAGTTGGGATTATTGACAACACCACACCCATAGCCATACAACATCGGATGGCCTCGCCAAGGATGAGATCTTCGTGCCATCCAACAGTGTTGATTGTCATATGGCATCCATCCCTTCAAGGATGAGGTATTATGTGATGTTTCCTTGCTAGATTTATGCGATGTTCTTTTGGGCCAACCATATATGTCGAAGCCCCATGTGTTTTATGAGTCCCGACACCGTAGTGTCATTGTTACTCTGGGGGGTCATCTCTACAGAATACCAGAGGTATTTCCAACTATTGTACCACCTAAACATTATTGCAAGGTAGTATCTCATACTACAAAATTCATCTTCTTCACAATTTGTTAAAAATATGAATAGAAGGACACTGCAACCACTACATCCTAGGTCCAAGCACCTTCTATCCAATAGAAGCAGGTCAACAATATAGCAACAAAGAACAAAGATTGTTTTTGCACACATTCATCTCAGGTAGCCCGACTGGTTAAAAATTTCCAACCCCTCAAGCAATAGGTTCATGACAGCCTTCAACAAGCTAAGGAACACAACTTCTCCACCAAGCCAAGCAACTCACTAAGATTCAGATTCAGAATATGCTTCCCCCTCTCCCCGGGAACTCAATGCAATGGAGACCATTACCTCCTAAGGAAGGAGGATTGATCCAGGTGGATATCGGTGGCCACCCACCTATTCCAAGGGCTTGGGCTTAAAAATTAGTATTCCATCTTGGTTGTTTTTCGGTAGTTTTTCGGGTTCCAAAATTTTGCGGTCATTTTGAGGCCCTAAATGGCGTTTTTTCTGGATTTGGGGCCTAAGATACTACCTAAAGAACTATTCTAAACTAGTATAAAATTGTTCTTCTCAGTTAGACCTTTCCAAAAATGTATCGATCACCCCAAATGGAGATCGTATGGAAAATTTACGCCCCCGGGAAGTTGACGTATCAACTACCCCCATAGGGGCCCACAAACCTTTTGTCTTTTCATCTTTTGGGGTTAGGGTTTTGGATTTTAATTATGTTAATAATCCCTTTGGAGCCTCATTGTAACATTCATATTATTATGAATGGAAGTAGCCATCACATCTATTCTATGAGATAAGATGCCACCATTCTAGTGAGCCATTCACTCTGTATTTTTAAAGTCTCTATACATGTCTTTCATTAATATAAATCATGTATTACTATATTTCTCTATTTCTGGTAATATTTATGTGTATTTCATTATAATATATCTACTTTCATTTTGTTCTAAAAAATAATGTGGATCATATTTGTACCTTGAAGGGGGTGGCACCTCCGCTCGAGGAAGATGTGTCACTTGTTGGTAGTCACCGAAGGATTTGCACAAAACTATCCATCATCTCATTCCTTTGTTGTGTGAAGGCTTCCTTGATCAAAATTTTGAAAGGATATCCTGTCCCTTTGTATTTATTTTCTCCCTCCATGAGAGGTTGCTTGGGCATGTGAGAGATTTTGTCCTCAAGAGAAACAAGCTCGAGACCCAATTATTTGTACCATGACCTCATTAGTGACATGCATTAAGAACTACAAGGATAAGACCGCTCTGATACCACTGATCTATATTTTATGATTAGAACGAAATGAATATAGATTATTATTATTCTTAACACATAAAAACAAGGAACAATAATAGACATACATTAAAAATTGCTTCTATTCAATAAAGAAATATGTTGAAAATTGTAAAATGTACACTGAAAACAAGCTTGCTAGAATGGTGATGGCTTATCTATGAGAATAGATGTGACATATATGCTCACTCGCAAGAACATGGTTACAATGAGGCTCTTCAATCCTTTTTACAATAAATAGGGATTCCAAAACCCTAGACATCCAAAAACCTAACCCTAGGAGATGAAGTGCCAAAAGTCATGTGGGCCCTGTTGTGATAAGTTAGTACATCAACTTCCTGGGGTCGTAAATTTTTTATATGATCTATGTTTTAGGTTTACGATAGCCCATTGGAAAGGTCTATCTGAGGAATGCACATGTTTTTGTCACACTTTGGATAAAAACTATAGTGTGATTGTGGCGAGCCTAAAAATGTTATTTAGGGACTCAAAGCGACCCCAGAAGTTCGAGACCCGAAAACTAGAAAACAACTGTCAAAATGAACCAGTTGGAATAGGTGGGAGGCCATCGACATCCATCTGGATCATCTAATGAAATTTATATGGAAGATAATATTTTGGAGGCTCATAATGATAGTTCATCTATGGAGTTTACTATTTAGAATATAGAAAATGAGGGTCGGCATGTGGACTGGGATATTAATATACCCCAAGATGTTATCTAACCAATATACATGTTCCATTGATGATTGGTGTTGTAGAAATAATGAATGGAATGACACATGTGATGTGATTCTTATTAGTTTATTAACTTAATTGTTCCTCTATTTTTGGAGTACATTGGAAAAAAGAAATTATTTATGGGACTCAGGAGCAAGATTACCATCTGTAAATTTGAGATTTCATTTAAGGTAAAAATAGGTTATATATTTTGTATTAAACAGTGTAACATTGAAGCTACATTTATTTTATCCAAGCTATTTTAAGTTTGATGGTTTGATAGTTAACTAAGACATTGTCTTTTTCTTATCTGTGACAGGAAATGAGGATGGCATTTGATGAAGTTGAGACCTATCTCTTCACATATATAGTGTCCTAGTATTAAAGGCTAAATAACTAATTTAACAAGACTTTCGCTAAGAAAGAATGGGCTCATTCAAGATTCAAGTGCTTGAAACTTCTTGGATTTGTAACTTTTACATCTTGGAAACTTTTAATGGTTTGTTTCTTGTTTGCATTTGGATAATTTTTTCAACTTTGGAAGTTTGGTTTTATTTTGATTAAATATTTTGTTAGTCCCTTGAATGCTTCTAGTTCTCATTTGATGCTTGATTGAGGTCTGAGACCTTTGTAGTAGCTTGATTGGTTTCATTTTACTTCAATTGATTCATGGGGTTTGGGTTTAAGTTAAACACCTTTGTTGAGTTAACAAACTTTTGTTCATCTTTTATTATGATCATTTGAGAAAAATATGGCATTATGTTTAATAAGTTAATATATGGCTTTGGTTATAATCGAGGCATTAAATATGTTTTTCATAATTATTATTGTTCTCTTTTACTATTTAATGGTTCGTGGAAAAATCTTTTTGTTTCCTTTCAGTTTGTATAATGACTTAAAAATCTTCGCCATTTAGAATATATTATGTTTATTTATATTCTCTTTGAGAAGAAATTTTGATATTCATAAAAGGAATGAGCCATGAGTTTCTAAGAGAAGAGAAAAATGGTCTATGTACTAGCCTACTAGATTCCTACACAGTCGTCGTAGGACATCTATTTCCAATGAGACCAACATTCCTCTAATGCATTTATAATTTTAATGTCATGACTAAAATAAATTTACATGTAACCTCTCAATAAAAATTTTATGGAATGATTTGTAATCTAGTCAAACTTCATGAAAGGGGTATCAAGAAAACTTGTTCTTCAACCTTTGATTTCTTATACTGTGTTTAGCTAGGTTGCATGTCTTATGATATTGTGGAAAATTATTTTTCTTTTATATTTTCTAGAATATGTAGTTTCTTATTTCCTATTAGTTAGCTATTATGCATTGATTCTTGATAGATATAGAGTTAGATGGATCTAGTATGGTTTATTCCAATATGTCCCTTCAGGTTGTTACCACAGGTTTGGATAAAGAACTTTTCTTGGAAGGATTATTTCCAAGGATAGTTGAACATGATTACTTTCCTTTTGTGTTAGATTCAACTTATAGGAAAATATGGGTGGATATCTTCCAATCATCAACTTACAAATTGGTGTTTAGGTTGTGAAGATATAAGAATTTTATTCAGACAGGTAAGGGTTATTGTTCTCAAGAGAAATTGTTTTGGACCTAGTTTGTAGGCATGCTTCACTAATGTAGAGAGCCAATATTGTATCCTTTTGAAAAACATTTCTTAAGAGTGATAAATGTAGAGATCCTTTCCAGTTGGTATCTTTTTATTTCAGTTTATCAGGTAATTTTGTTACTGTTATAAGAACTTTAGTTTTCACCACAACAATTTTCTTTGTTTTGTGTTTGTTAATAGTGTTTAAGGATTTGATTTTATTCAGGAAACTAATGGAAGCAACATATGGAGTTTTTTGTAGTCATACATTAGAATGGCCTTGAAAATATATTTTGGCGATACCAATTTGGATGGACCCTTGTTAGTTATAGATAAGTGTAAGGTTTGTTTGCAACTGGGTGAGGGTGGCCATATAGTTGAAGGTTATTCTGGTGAAAATGCTTCAAATGATTCTAAAGAAGATACAAGTACTGTGAAAACAGCTATTAGGGATCCTTTCACACCACCACAATTTTTAGCTGGCGGTTTGGTAAATCTTAAAGGAACACCTTTGCAACAAATAGATCATCAAATTTTTGAAGTTCAACGCAACACCAAGAATTGGGGTGTAGAAACTTTATCCATGTCAGATGGAGCAAGGTTGGATGATGGTAGTCAAATACGCCCAACTCGGGATTTAGAATCAAAGTTACACATGAGCCTCTAGCTCTCTCACCACAAACCAACTCTTCCAGCACTTCCATTTCCTACTTTTCTTGTTGGGTATAATTCTAATTGTTGTCCAATGTTGAAATTTCCTTTGAGTTTTCATTTTGTTGATAGCATATGAACCGTTGTTTTAATATTGACATGCATTTGTAGATACCAAGATGACTAGATGACGACATCATCTAGCACTCTTCAACTATGGGAGAAAGCTCCACTTGAGCCATATTCCCTTCTAAGTATTCTCCATTTTCCATGTCTGAGTTCCTTCTATGAATTATATGTTCTTTTTTTTCTTCCATCGTAGAACTATACCTATGGTCACACTTTTGATTTTGTATCATATTCCATTGCAGGTTTCATATTTTGTTATTTTTCCAAATGTAAATCCACTACTTTATGCATCAACGAATGTTTTTTAGCAGTTGAGTACTAGTTGGTTATGTTTTAAATGGTGTACTTTGGTTGTTTTAGTTTGACAAATGTGTCATTGGAGCATGCTAAATTTATATCTATTTATGTAACAAGTGTTATATGGTTGGAATTGTTAGATATAATGGTCATAACTAGGGCTTAGATGTACTTTATAAAACTATGAAAGACTTAGTTAGAGACAATAAAGTGATGGAATCATCACTTAATAAATGTATTCATTAAAAGATTAGGTATATGAGAGTTACACAACTACTTTCTCTCCTACTATTTATTGAGATATTACAACAATCAATATGAATGAATCATGGGGATTCACCCAATTATGTAAAAACACATCAAATCTTTAAAGTGGTCCATGAGCTACTTATATCAAAAAATTATTCAAAATCGGTTCAAATTAATAGAGTTGCTTGAGAGAATCTATTGCCAATTAGAAGATAAATTAGATGGATTCACTCTAAAATTAAAAGATACTAAGGCAGGACCATGATTATCTTCTGAACAGTTCTGGAGATGGAGTAAATGTGTTTATGATGTACAATATGTTGAAATTTTATTTCATTTTACAATCAATAAATTGTTTTTCAATAGAAGAAAACATGGAACATTTCATGCTTCTTCCTGGATTTTTATTTATATCTTAGTGCTTCCATTTGGTAAAAAACGTTTCATGTTGTTGTAACTTGTAGTTTTATCTTTAGGTTTTCATTGGTAATTTGGCTACCTTAATTTTTTATAATGTCTTAAACAACTCATTTTTTCTTTATTTTCATTTCCATATGTTTCACTAATGATTTTTATTTTATGTCAATAAAGTTGGTTTCTCTTGATTATAAAAGAAAAAAAAAAACATTTCAGGAAAATATTATTTGTTGTCTTTTGGTTGTGAATAAATCAAGGAAAAGGATTTATTATCAAGATGTGGTTGATGTTTATATAGATCTGGAGAGAGGGGGTCCTCTAGTAGAGTATGAATGAAAGATAACAACATGAGAGCTCTATGAAAGATTCACCAAGACTTTTAAAAGGTTTTATAATTATGTGAAAATTCTCCACAATTTTATAAGATTTTATAATTCCGTGAAAGATTCACCCAAATTTTACAAGATTATATGATTTGGTGAAATATTTGCCAAAAATTATATATGCATATTATATTATTTATAAAATAACCTTCACACTTTCCCATGTGTCATGTGGATTCGCCCATTTATTATACATATAAATTTGTGGGGTTCTTAAAATTTTCACTGGAATCAATAATGAGCAATTTATACCACTTCTAACCACAATTTATATTCCTTTAACTTATTCAACCATGTTAATTAGTTCATCATCAATATATTATTGTGTCATAAACATTAGCATCCATCAGTGCATAATAAACAATAATAAGCACATCCACACAATACACAATACACCAATATTTACAGGGAAACCCAATGCAAGAGAAAACCATGGAATGATTTTGTTATATGTCAAAGAATTGCATTCAAGGAAGCACCAAATTACAATTCTCTTGCTCCAACTGGAAGGAGGCTCCAACCCCCTAGTTTCTCAGGCTCCAACCTGAAGGAAGAAACAACTCCCTAAATTATCTGGCTCCAACTTGAAGGAATATCCAACTCCATGATTCTATGGAACCAACCAGAAGGAGGCTACAACCACCTAGTTCTCATGCTACAACCTGAAGGAAGCTCCAACTCCCTGATTCTCCAGAACCAACCAAAACGAGAATACAACCCCCTTTACTTGTCCCATCCTATTGCCCTGAAATAAAAATGCCAAATGTATAAAACCTATCATTGTCACTAAATCTACCACTTCCATTGTCAACATATACCACTAATCTGTCACAACTTGTACCAACAACATGTCACAACCTGTATCAACAACATGTACAAATAACTTGAATCAACCTATACCAACAACCTGTACAAACAATATGTCACATAAATCTCATCAACCAAATCAGATCTACTCTCCAAGATCAATCATCAAGACAACTCTCAACCATATGTACAATATCACCAAGATGTGCATAAACCAAGTACATCACAACAACTCATAATCATCACCAAGATAAATATGTGATTCTAATAAAATACCAAGACAAGTATGCTACATCATCCATAAACCATGTGTCAACAACACTACTAACAAGTGCGTCCAACCATGTACCAAGTATGTAACAATAATGAATCAACTATAGATCAAACTATGGCTCATCAATATGTATCGACATCACCATACCATACATCTCATGTATGTGCCAACTTATCAACTACAAGTCTCAACCATATACCAAATAGATATACCAAGGTATCCAAAAAAAAACTCTAACAATACATCACAAATCCATAAGTCATATATCATATACCCTTACATCAAACCATGTACCAAACCTCACCAACAATATGTCCCAACATGTATCTCAACCAAGTACCAAAGATTACTATCAAAAACCTCTCACAATGTGCCACAATATATGTCAATGAAACTCACACTTATACCATCCATGTACTACAATAGATCTGCCTCAAAAACATTCACTGCAACAAGTACTAACAACTAATAGTGCCTCTAGGAATATGCCCAAACTCACAAGACCATACCTCCTCCATATACAAGAATATGCCTCAAATATATATCCAAATATGTGCTTATAAGAAGGAACATAACACTACTAAGAACGTACTAACATGATCAACAATACCCTACAAAAATACCTCAATCCATACACTAGGATTTGTACCATGCATCCAAGCTATGCCTCAAGAATATGCTCCCAAACTGAACCATATACCATCATCAAACACCCTTCAAAACACACATACAATCATACATGTAGCTTTGTTTCTGACCTATAACATTAGATATCAGATAACCATGACTTAATTAGCTTCTGCAGTCTGTTCCAACCCTTTTTCTCACCTTTATCAATGCCTCACATGATAGAGGCTACTTGACCAGCGAATGCCTCACTTGTCATATATAGTATGACCCGTGAGTGCTTCAGTAACTAGGGTTTTTCAAAAACCCTTTCCCTCTACAGCTCTGAAACTTTCTTCAAACTTTCTTTATCTCCTCATATTTGTGCTACCTTAAATTTTTCAATGACTACCTACAAATAACCTTTCACAAAATAGATATTGAATTAAGTTCAATAGGTTCTAATAGGAGTCCCTTTCTCTCTTATTTATACTTTTCCAAGCTCCTTCCTCTAGAAGTTTCATTATAATTGTTTTACCCCTTTTCCATCTTCTAGGGTGATCCAGGTGGATATTGGTGGCCACCCACCTATTCAACGGGCTCTAAAAATAGTTTTCCATCTTGGCAGTTTTTCGGCTTCCAAACTTCTGAGGTCATTTTGAGGCCCTAAACAATGTTTTTTGGTTATTCAGGGCCCAAGTGATTGCCAAGATACTAACTTTGGATAGTCGAAATTCATTCTTCTTGGTTAGACCTTTCCAACGGTGTATTGAGCACCCCAAACGAAGATTGTATGCAAAAGTTACGCCCCGATGAAGTTGATGTATAAACTACTCCCATCGGGGCCCGAAAACCTTTTGGATTTTCGTATTCCAGGGTTAGGGTTTTGGATTTGACTTATGTTAAAAAGGCCTTTAGAGCCTCATTGTAAAATAATCTTCTCACAGATGCAAGTAGCCATCACATATCTTCTCAAAGATAAGCTACCACCATTCTAGCAAGTCTTTCACTTTGTATTTTACAGTCTTTGTACATTTTCGCTCATTAATAGAAAATTGTGTATTATTGTATATCAGTGCCTCTTGTTATATTTCTGATATATCTCTTTTATATTATTTCCACTCTTTCAATATCTCTGTATATTTATGTGCTATAACTCTGCTCTCATTTCATGCAGAAAATAATCTGGATCAATGGTATCAGAGCAGGTTGCTCTTGATTGTTTTTCAGTGCATGTCCCCGACGAGGTCTGAGTATAGCAAGTTGGGTATCGATCTTGTCTCTCTTGAATAAAATTGCTCTCACATGCCCAAGAAACCCTCCATGGTGGAACAAAATAAAAACGATGGAGAAGATGATTCTATCAATCTTCTACTTGAGTAAGCTCTCACACGATAGAGGGAAGAAATGATGGAGAATAAATCCCACATCCTTCAACGTCTGTCAATACAAACAGGCACATATTCATCAAAAAACCACTTTGGAAGAACCTCTCCTTTCAAGGTATAGGTTAATTTTAATATTCTCATATTTGAAGGATAGATAGATGTGTATTCCCTAGACAAATGGTTAAATCTGCTAGAAGGTTATTTCTTTGTTCACCATTTTTTTCGACAGGGAAAAGATCACCTTCGCACTCCTTAAAGATCTCCCCCATGTCAAACATTGGTGGGAAACTTACTGGGAGAAAATTTCCACAAAGGAGTCTAGAATATATGGGGTTGCGCCCACTTGGGATATTTTTTGGATGCGGTAAACAAACAGTATTACGTTGTTGGAAACTATGAAGACCAGTACATGTGATGGACCACACTGTGGAAAGAGAGGGGACAAGTAGTTTTGAAGTTCACGAATACCTTCCATACCTTGGGCACCAAGATCAGTATCAAAGACTCCGAGAAAGATTTGGTTCTGAAATATCTTGGGGCTCTACATAGATACATCCAAACTGAAATGGATTTTCGGGATATCTCATCACTCTATGTTGCGTATCAATATGCTATTAAAATCGAGAAGAAATTTAGGCACCAAAACAAATGGGAGTTCGTATATGAAAATCTGCAACAACCAAAGTATGAGAAAGGCTACCCTAACAAACAGCTTCCTGGAAACTAGTCTAAGCCATAGGAAAAGAAGGGTCACGAGAAGACAAAGAAGGACACTGGAAAATGGTGCGATTTCCAAAACATCCCCTGGCACAACACCGATGAATGTCGCTCAAAACATTCATTAATGGTTGAGATCAAAGACAAGGATTTTAACCCTAATTCAGAATTTGATTACGAAAATACTGGTAAGAGAAATATCATCAACACAGACCCCACTCCTATTGTCACGACCCCAGCAATTCAACCAGAAAAACCAACAAATCCTGAAGAGGGGGGGCGCCTTTTTCATTCACAAATGTGGGTGAAGGGGACCCCACTGCATTTTATTGTTGATAACAGAAGCCAGAAGAACCTCATCTCAGCAGAGGTCATCAAAAAATTGGGATTGTCGACAACACCGCACCTGCAACCATACAACATCGAGTGGCTTCGCCATGGACGTGATCTTCATGTCAGCCAGTAGTGTTGATTTTCATACGGCATCCATCGCTTCAAGGATGAGGTATTATGTGATGTTCCCCCACTGGATGTCTGTGATTTTATCTTGGGCCAGCCATATATGTGGAAGCGCCATGCTATCTATGATTCTCGACCCCATAGTGTCATTGCTATTCTCGGGGGCCATCTCTACAGCATACCAGAGGTAGTCCCAACTACTGTCCCACCTAAACAATGTCGCAGGGTAGTATCTCATACTACAAAATTCAGCTTCTTCACAATTTGTTCAAAAGGTGAACAGAAGGATACTACAACCATTATAGCCTCGACCTAGGCTGATCCAGGTGGATATCGGTGGCCACCCACCTTTTCCAACTTTCTCGCAATTTTGATAATTTACTATTTTTAGCAGTTTTTTGGGTCCTGAACTTCTGGAGCTGTTTTGAGGCCGTAAATGACGTTTTTTGGGGTATTTGTGCAACTGTTGTAGTCCTCGGATAGATATTTCCAATGGGATATCATATTCCTAAAACAAAGATCGTATGCAAAAGTTACGACCCCGGGAAGTTGATGTATTGACTTACCCAAACGGGGCCCACATGACTTATGGAAGACCACCTTCAAGTCAAAGGAAGACCTTTTTGAATGGTTGGTCATGCCCTTTGGTCTGACAAATTCTCCAGTCACTTTCATCAGGATGATGGACGATATCCTATGACCATTCACCAATACTTTTGTAGTGGTGTATTTGGATGACATTCTCATTTACAACAAGACTTGGGCCGAACACTTGCAGCATATTCAACAGGTTTTGCACACCCTGCGGTAGCACAAGCTATACGCCAACTTGGAAAAATGCTCCTTCGGCATGGGCAGGGTCCATTACCTAGGCTACATCATTGATCAACATGGCATACATGTGGATCCAGCCAAGATTCAAGTCATCTGTGACTGGCCAGCCCCAACCACACTCACTGAGCTTCAGAGCTTCTTGGGCCTTGCCAATTTCTACTGCAGGTTTGTGTTGGGATTCTCCCATATTGCATGGGCCCTCAGCCAAATAACCAGGGATGGTGGTAAGGAAACATTTGTGTGGGGTCATCCCCAACAACAAGCGTTCGATGATTTGAAGCAACACTTGTGCTCAGTCCCAGTACTTTCACTACCAGACCTGCAACAACCATTTGAGATTGAGACTGATGCTTCAGACTATGTTGTGGGTGTCGTTCTCACGCAGCATGGCCATCCCGTGGCCTATCATAGTGAGACACTATCAAATGTTGTCTATAAGTACCCTACTTACGATAAAGAAATGTACTCCATTGTGCAAGCCTACCGTTAGTGGAGACATTACATTCTTGGGAGGGAGACAGTCATCCACACTAATCATAAGCCAATATAGTTCATGCAGACACAAGGAAAATTGTAGAATGACCACCATCAAAAGTGGTCCACATACTTGCAACAATTCCACCTCAACATCAAGTATAAAATAGGAAGCACCAACCGCGTCGTTGATTGCCTCAGCAAACCACCAGTCGCAACACTCACCATAGTGCTAGCCTCCTATGGCCATGAGACATCTGGATGGCCCCAACTCTATGGGACAGACCCAGACTGCACCACCACCTACCAAATGTTGGGTGAAAAGGCAGTTGTCAATAATTTCCATCTTCAGGATGGGTTGTTATGTCGACTGGGCCAGATATGTGTTCCATCAAGTGAGCAAGTGAAGCTGATCTGGGAAGCCCACTACAGTCAAGTGGTAGGACACTTCGGTGTCGAAAAGACAGTGGAAATGCTACAAAAACATTTCTACTGGCCGAAACTTTGACAGGGGGTCAAGAAGTATATTAGGTCTTGCACTGCCTGTGCTATTGCCAAACCAACCACTAAGAAACAGGCTTTGTACACCCCTCTTCCTACTCCTGACAGGCCATGGGAATCCATCTCAATGGACTACATGACTGGCCTCTTGTCCACCAAGCGGGGAAATGACTGTGTTTTCGTGGTTGTTGATCACTTTTCTAAGATGGTGATTATGGTTGCTTGTGAGAAGAGAATCACAACAGAAGACACTACCAAGCTCTTCTTTGAACGAGTCTAGATACATTTTGGAATACCACAAACCATTGTCTCAGATCGGGATAGTCGATTTCTCAACACATTCCAGTCGAGCCTCTGGTCGCTGCTGGACACCAAGCTCACCAAATACATGGCCTTCCACCCCTAGATAGATGGCCAAACCGAGGTCGTAAATCGAATGATCGTTCATATCCTGCGCATGTATAATTCCAAGCACCTTCACACATGGGATGAGAGTCTTCCCTATGTTCATCATAGCTACAACCAAGCCCTGCATAGCTCAACTGGCCATAGCCCCTTTCAGGTGGGGTTGGGATTCCAATCATTGGGTCCCATAGATGTTGCACTTCCCCTTGAGATCACCTCGATCGACTCCTCTCCTGCTCCAACTGAGGATAACAAAGCCACCCAGTTCATTGAGAGGATATAGCACATCCACCAATAGGTTCAGGATATCCTACAGAAGTCCAATGACAAGTACAATCAGTGCCATGATCAACATCAAGTTCAATATAAGTTTCAGGTGGGCGACAAAGTTTGTTTGCACTTGCAGAAAGAACACCTTATAGGACTCCATCAGAAGCTTCACCCACTCAGTTATGGGTCGTACACCATCCCCAAGGTTGTGGGGAATAATGATTTTGCGCTCAACATTCCTCCATTCCTCACCTGCTCCAACTGAGGATAACAAAGCCACCCAGTTCATTGAGAGGATCCAGCACATCCGCCAACAAGTTCAGGATATCCTACAAAAGTCTAATGACAAGTACAAGAAATGTCGTGATCAACATCGGGTGCCACATACGTTTTAGGTGGGTGAAAAATCTTGGTTACACTTGCAGAAAGAATGCCTTACAAGACCCCATTCCGCCTTTCCTTGGCCTGCACCCAGTGTTCAACATGGACCTCCTTCGGCCTTATTTCCCACCATTATTGGACATATTAGACGTAGCAGAACAACTGACACCAACAGATCTCAAACCCGACTACATACAACAGGCATCCAATGATCAAATTGTGGGCATACAGATCAAGGGCACTCGACAACAAAGGATCCATCTTTATCGAGTCGTCAAAGAAGGGCAGCTCCTGCACCAAGGCAAGTGGCTCACCCAGGGCCAAATTCAACAGAAATGCCCTCATCTGACGGGGGAACTCAACGCAATGGAGACCATTTCTTCCAAATGATGGAGGATTTATCCATGTGGATATCGATGGCCACCCACCTTTTCCAACTGGCTCAAAACAACTTTCTCGCAATTTTGATAATTTACTATTTTTAGCAGTTTTTTGGGTCCTAAACTTTTGGAACCGTTTTGAGGCCCTAAATGACGTTTTTTGGGGTATTTGTGCAATTGTTGTAGTCCTTGGATAGATATTTCCAATGGGCTATCATATTCCTAAAACGAAGATCATATGCAAAAGTTACGAACACGGGAAGTTGATGTACTAACTTACCCAAATGGGACCCACATGACTTTTGGCGATTCATCTCCTAGGGTTAGGTTTTTTGATGTTTAGGGTTTTTGAAACTCCTGTTTATTGTAAAAAGGCCTTGAGAGCCTCATTGTAATGATCTTCTTGCAAATGAGCACATCCGTCACATCTCTTCTCAGAGATAAGCCACCACCATTCCAACAAGCTTGTTTTCCGTTGCATTTTACAGTTTCATCTTTTTTCCTTATTGAATAGAAAACCATTTTTATTGTATCTCTGTTATTCTGTGTTAAGCATCTGGTAATAATCTATAGTCATTCTGTTCTTCTCATAAAATCTGTATCACAAGAACCTTCTATCCAACAGAATCAGGTCGACAAGGTTGCAACAAAGTGCAAAGATTCCTTCTCCACACAGTCATCTCATGTAGCCAGACTGGTTAAAAATGTCCAACCCTTCCAACCATAGGTTCATAATAGCATTCAACAAGCTAAGAAACGCAACTTCTCCAACAAAGCAAGTATCTCACCAAGATTCAGACTCATCAAACGCTTCCCCCTCTCCCCCAGGGACTCAACATAATGGATGCCATTTCTTCTTGAGGGAGGATTGATCCATGTGGATATCAGTGGCCACCCACCTATTCCACGGGCTCGAAAAACAGTTTTCCATCTTGGCAGTTTTTCGGTAGCTTTTCAAGTTCCAAACTTCCAGGGTTGTTTTGAGGCCCTAAACAACATTTTTTGGGGATTTGAGGCCCACGTGACTGCTTCGAGTATTTATCTGTGCCAGTCGAAAGTCGTTCTTCTTGGTTAGACCTTTCCAACAGTGTATTGAGAGCCCCAAACAGAGATCGTATGCAAAAGATACGCCCCTGGGAAGTTGACGTATGAACTACCCCCATCGGGGCCCACAAACCTTTTGGATTTTCATCTTCTAGGGTTAGGTTTTTGGATTTGACTTATGTTAAAAAGGCCTTTGGAGCCTCATTGTGAAATCATCTTCTCACGGATGCGAGTAGCCATCACATCTCTTCTCAGAGATAAGCTTCCACCATTCTAGCGAGTCTTTTAGTCTGTATTTTACAGTCTTTGTGCATTCTCGTTCATTAATACAAAATTGTGTATTATTGTATATCTGTGCCTCTTGTTATATTTCCGATATATCTATGTTATATTATTTCTTCTTTTTCAATATCTCTGTATATTTATGTGTTATATCTCTGCTCTCATTTTGTGTCGAAAATAATCTGGATCATAGGGTTAACCACTTGCTTGTTGCACCCAACTATTCCTTAATTAGTCAAGACATAACTCCTTTACCCTTATTTTTGTAACCACTTCATTATTTAATTCATTTCTTTTACAACCACTTTGACTAGGAAATCTTCTCTATGACTTTCTAGAATATTTTGACTTCTTGTTGACATTTTAGGGGCCTCTAGATTACTCTAAATGGTTCTCCAACTTCTCAAGGTCATATCTCCCTAACCGTGAGGAACTA
>ML779771.1:39542-62824 GCA_009831015.1 Picea engelmannii | reverse complement strand
AAAATTCTATCCAACAAAATCATGTCGAAAAGATTGCAGGAAAGCACAAATATTCCTTCTCCACACATTCATCTCAGGTATCTCGACTGGTTAAAAATTTCCAACCCCTCCAACAACAGGTTCATGACAGCCTTCAACAAGCTAAGAAACAAAACTTCTCGAGCAAGGCAAACAACTTACCAAGATTCAGATTCAACAAATTATTCCCCCTCTCCCCTAGGAAATCAACGCAATGGAGACAATTTTTTCCTAAATAGGGAGGATTTATCTAGGTGGATAATAGTGGCCACCCACCTATTCCACGGGCTCAAAAAATAGTTTTCCATCTCGGCGGGTTTTCGTGTTCCAAACTTTGTTTTGAGGCCCTAAACGATGCATTTCGGGGATTTTGGGCCCAATATATTTGTTAAGGTAGTGGCTTGTGCTAGCTAAAAATGTTTCTTCTCGTTTATACCTTTCCAATGGTGTATCGAGTGCCCCAAACGGAGATCGTATGCAAAATTTATGCCTCTGGGAAGTTGACATATCAACTACCCCCATTAGGGCCGACAAACCTTTTGTATTTTCATCTTCTGGGGTTAGGGTTTTGGATTCTACTTATTTTAGAAAGGCCTTTGGAGCCTCATTGTAACATTCATCTTCTTGTGAATGCGAGTATCCATCACATCTCTTCTCAAAGATAAGTTGCCACCATTCTAGCGAGTCTCTCACTCTGTATTTTTACAGTCTCTGTACATTTATTTAATTAATAGAAATCATGTATTACTTTATTTCTCTCTTTCTAGAAATATTTATGTGTATTTCATTGTAATAAATCTGGCTTCATTTCATTCTAAAAAATAATTCATATCAAGGGCTGAGAGCAAGCTTCTCTTGATCGTTTTTCAGTGCATGTCCCTGACGAGGTCCAAGTATAGCTAGTTGTGTCTCGATCTTGTCTCTCTTCAGGACAATCGCTCCCGCATGCCCAAGAAACCCTCCATGGCAGAAGAAAATAAAAGTGACAGATCAAAATATTCTATTAATTTGTTGCTTAAGAAAGCTCTCACGCGACAGAGGGACGAAATGATGGATAATTTTTCCCGCATCCTTCAACGCCTACTGATAAAAATTGACATGTATTCATCAAGCATCCACTTTGGAGGCACCTCTCCTTTCAAGGTACACATTAATTTTGACATTCCCATATTTGAAGGTTAGATATATGTGGATGCCCTAGAAAAATGGTTAAATCTTATATAAGGGTATTTCTCTGTTCACAATTTTTCCAATAGGGAAAAGATCACCTCCGCACTCCTTCAAGATCACCCCCATGCCAAACATTGGTGGGAAACTTACTAGGATAAAATTTCCACAAAGGAGTCTGGAATACATGGGGTCGATCCCACTTGGGATTTTTTTGTGGATGCAGTCAAGGAACAATATTACCCTACTGGTAATTATGACGACCAATACATGATATGGGACACACTATGGCAAGAGAGGGGCCAAACAGTGTTGTAGTTCACAAATAATTTCCATACCTTGTGCACCAAGATGGGTATCAAAGACTCTGAGAGACATCTCATTTTCAAATATCACAGGGCTTTGCATAGGTACATACAAACCAAAATGGATTTCCTAGATATCTCATCACTGGGAGCTACCTATCTATATGTTGTCAAAATCGACCAGAAATTTAGGCACCAGAACAAATGTGAGTTCGGGTCTACAAATATACAACAACTAAAGTATGGTAAAGACAAACCTAACAACCAGCTTTCAGAAAACTAGTCCAAGCCACAGGAAAATAAGGGTAATGGAAAGATGAAGAAGGAAACTGGAAAGTGGTGTGATTTCCACAAAATCCCCTGGCACAACATTGATGAATTTCACTCAAAACAATCATTGGTGGTCGGTATCAAAGAAAAGGAGTCGAACCTTGATTCAGAATTTGATTATGAAAATAATGGGAGAATACAGATCATTGACGCAAACCCCAGTGCTATTGCCACAACCACAACAATTCAACTAGAAGAACCAACAGATATTGAAGAGCAGGTGCACCTCTTCCATTCACAGATGTGGGTGAAGGGGACCTCGTTGCATTTCATTGTTGATATCGAAAACCAGAAAAAATTCATCTTAGCATATTTCGTCAAAGAGTTGGGATTATTGACAACACCACACCCATAGCCATACAACATCGGATGGCCTCGCCAAGGATGAGATCTTCGTGCCATCCAACAGTGTTGATTGTCATATGGCATCCATCCCTTCAAGGATGAGGTATTATGTGATGTTTCCTTGCTAGATTTATGCGATGTTCTTTTGGGCCAACCATATATGTCGAAGCCCCATGTGTTTTATGAGTCCCGACACCGTAGTGTCATTGTTACTCTGGGGGGTCATCTCTACAGAATACCAGAGGTATTTCCAACTATTGTACCACCTAAACATTATTGCAAGGTAGTATCTCATACTACAAAATTCATCTTCTTCACAATTTGTTAAAAATATGAATAGAAGGACACTGCAACCACTACATCCTAGGTCCAAGCACCTTCTATCCAATAGAAGCAGGTCAACAATATAGCAACAAAGAACAAAGATTGTTTTTGCACACATTCATCTCAGGTAGCCCGACTGGTTAAAAATTTCCAACCCCTCAAGCAATAGGTTCATGACAGCCTTCAACAAGCTAAGGAACACAACTTCTCCACCAAGCCAAGCAACTCACTAAGATTCAGATTCAGAATATGCTTCCCCCTCTCCCCGGGAACTCAATGCAATGGAGACCATTACCTCCTAAGGAAGGAGGATTGATCCAGGTGGATATCGGTGGCCACCCACCTATTCCAAGGGCTTGGGCTTAAAAATTAGTATTCCATCTTGGTTGTTTTTCGGTAGTTTTTCGGGTTCCAAAATTTTGCGGTCATTTTGAGGCCCTAAATGGCGTTTTTTCTGGATTTGGGGCCTAAGATACTACCTAAAGAACTATTCTAAACTAGTATAAAATTGTTCTTCTCAGTTAGACCTTTCCAAAAATGTATCGATCACCCCAAATGGAGATCGTATGGAAAATTTACGCCCCCGGGAAGTTGACGTATCAACTACCCCCATAGGGGCCCACAAACCTTTTGTCTTTTCATCTTTTGGGGTTAGGGTTTTGGATTTTAATTATGTTAATAATCCCTTTGGAGCCTCATTGTAACATTCATATTATTATGAATGGAAGTAGCCATCACATCTATTCTATGAGATAAGATGCCACCATTCTAGTGAGCCATTCACTCTGTATTTTTAAAGTCTCTATACATGTCTTTCATTAATATAAATCATGTATTACTATATTTCTCTATTTCTGGTAATATTTATGTGTATTTCATTATAATATATCTACTTTCATTTTGTTCTAAAAAATAATGTGGATCATATTTGTACCTTGAAGGGGGTGGCACCTCCGCTCGAGGAAGATGTGTCACTTGTTGGTAGTCACCGAAGGATTTGCACAAAACTATCCATCATCTCATTCCTTTGTTGTGTGAAGGCTTCCTTGATCAAAATTTTGAAAGGATATCCTGTCCCTTTGTATTTATTTTCTCCCTCCATGAGAGGTTGCTTGGGCATGTGAGAGATTTTGTCCTCAAGAGAAACAAGCTCGAGACCCAATTATTTGTACCATGACCTCATTAGTGACATGCATTAAGAACTACAAGGATAAGACCGCTCTGATACCACTGATCTATATTTTATGATTAGAACGAAATGAATATAGATTATTATTATTCTTAACACATAAAAACAAGGAACAATAATAGACATACATTAAAAATTGCTTCTATTCAATAAAGAAATATGTTGAAAATTGTAAAATGTACACTGAAAACAAGCTTGCTAGAATGGTGATGGCTTATCTATGAGAATAGATGTGACATATATGCTCACTCGCAAGAACATGGTTACAATGAGGCTCTTCAATCCTTTTTACAATAAATAGGGATTCCAAAACCCTAGACATCCAAAAACCTAACCCTAGGAGATGAAGTGCCAAAAGTCATGTGGGCCCTGTTGTGATAAGTTAGTACATCAACTTCCTGGGGTCGTAAATTTTTTATATGATCTATGTTTTAGGTTTACGATAGCCCATTGGAAAGGTCTATCTGAGGAATGCACATGTTTTTGTCACACTTTGGATAAAAACTATAGTGTGATTGTGGCGAGCCTAAAAATGTTATTTAGGGACTCAAAGCGACCCCAGAAGTTCGAGACCCGAAAACTAGAAAACAACTGTCAAAATGAACCAGTTGGAATAGGTGGGAGGCCATCGACATCCATCTGGATCATCTAATGAAATTTATATGGAAGATAATATTTTGGAGGCTCATAATGATAGTTCATCTATGGAGTTTACTATTTAGAATATAGAAAATGAGGGTCGGCATGTGGACTGGGATATTAATATACCCCAAGATGTTATCTAACCAATATACATGTTCCATTGATGATTGGTGTTGTAGAAATAATGAATGGAATGACACATGTGATGTGATTCTTATTAGTTTATTAACTTAATTGTTCCTCTATTTTTGGAGTACATTGGAAAAAAGAAATTATTTATGGGACTCAGGAGCAAGATTACCATCTGTAAATTTGAGATTTCATTTAAGGTAAAAATAGGTTATATATTTTGTATTAAACAGTGTAACATTGAAGCTACATTTATTTTATCCAAGCTATTTTAAGTTTGATGGTTTGATAGTTAACTAAGACATTGTCTTTTTCTTATCTGTGACAGGAAATGAGGATGGCATTTGATGAAGTTGAGACCTATCTCTTCACATATATAGTGTCCTAGTATTAAAGGCTAAATAACTAATTTAACAAGACTTTCGCTAAGAAAGAATGGGCTCATTCAAGATTCAAGTGCTTGAAACTTCTTGGATTTGTAACTTTTACATCTTGGAAACTTTTAATGGTTTGTTTCTTGTTTGCATTTGGATAATTTTTTCAACTTTGGAAGTTTGGTTTTATTTTGATTAAATATTTTGTTAGTCCCTTGAATGCTTCTAGTTCTCATTTGATGCTTGATTGAGGTCTGAGACCTTTGTAGTAGCTTGATTGGTTTCATTTTACTTCAATTGATTCATGGGGTTTGGGTTTAAGTTAAACACCTTTGTTGAGTTAACAAACTTTTGTTCATCTTTTATTATGATCATTTGAGAAAAATATGGCATTATGTTTAATAAGTTAATATATGGCTTTGGTTATAATCGAGGCATTAAATATGTTTTTCATAATTATTATTGTTCTCTTTTACTATTTAATGGTTCGTGGAAAAATCTTTTTGTTTCCTTTCAGTTTGTATAATGACTTAAAAATCTTCGCCATTTAGAATATATTATGTTTATTTATATTCTCTTTGAGAAGAAATTTTGATATTCATAAAAGGAATGAGCCATGAGTTTCTAAGAGAAGAGAAAAATGGTCTATGTACTAGCCTACTAGATTCCTACACAGTCGTCGTAGGACATCTATTTCCAATGAGACCAACATTCCTCTAATGCATTTATAATTTTAATGTCATGACTAAAATAAATTTACATGTAACCTCTCAATAAAAATTTTATGGAATGATTTGTAATCTAGTCAAACTTCATGAAAGGGGTATCAAGAAAACTTGTTCTTCAACCTTTGATTTCTTATACTGTGTTTAGCTAGGTTGCATGTCTTATGATATTGTGGAAAATTATTTTTCTTTTATATTTTCTAGAATATGTAGTTTCTTATTTCCTATTAGTTAGCTATTATGCATTGATTCTTGATAGATATAGAGTTAGATGGATCTAGTATGGTTTATTCCAATATGTCCCTTCAGGTTGTTACCACAGGTTTGGATAAAGAACTTTTCTTGGAAGGATTATTTCCAAGGATAGTTGAACATGATTACTTTCCTTTTGTGTTAGATTCAACTTATAGGAAAATATGGGTGGATATCTTCCAATCATCAACTTACAAATTGGTGTTTAGGTTGTGAAGATATAAGAATTTTATTCAGACAGGTAAGGGTTATTGTTCTCAAGAGAAATTGTTTTGGACCTAGTTTGTAGGCATGCTTCACTAATGTAGAGAGCCAATATTGTATCCTTTTGAAAAACATTTCTTAAGAGTGATAAATGTAGAGATCCTTTCCAGTTGGTATCTTTTTATTTCAGTTTATCAGGTAATTTTGTTACTGTTATAAGAACTTTAGTTTTCACCACAACAATTTTCTTTGTTTTGTGTTTGTTAATAGTGTTTAAGGATTTGATTTTATTCAGGAAACTAATGGAAGCAACATATGGAGTTTTTTGTAGTCATACATTAGAATGGCCTTGAAAATATATTTTGGCGATACCAATTTGGATGGACCCTTGTTAGTTATAGATAAGTGTAAGGTTTGTTTGCAACTGGGTGAGGGTGGCCATATAGTTGAAGGTTATTCTGGTGAAAATGCTTCAAATGATTCTAAAGAAGATACAAGTACTGTGAAAACAGCTATTAGGGATCCTTTCACACCACCACAATTTTTAGCTGGCGGTTTGGTAAATCTTAAAGGAACACCTTTGCAACAAATAGATCATCAAATTTTTGAAGTTCAACGCAACACCAAGAATTGGGGTGTAGAAACTTTATCCATGTCAGATGGAGCAAGGTTGGATGATGGTAGTCAAATACGCCCAACTCGGGATTTAGAATCAAAGTTACACATGAGCCTCTAGCTCTCTCACCACAAACCAACTCTTCCAGCACTTCCATTTCCTACTTTTCTTGTTGGGTATAATTCTAATTGTTGTCCAATGTTGAAATTTCCTTTGAGTTTTCATTTTGTTGATAGCATATGAACCGTTGTTTTAATATTGACATGCATTTGTAGATACCAAGATGACTAGATGACGACATCATCTAGCACTCTTCAACTATGGGAGAAAGCTCCACTTGAGCCATATTCCCTTCTAAGTATTCTCCATTTTCCATGTCTGAGTTCCTTCTATGAATTATATGTTCTTTTTTTTCTTCCATCGTAGAACTATACCTATGGTCACACTTTTGATTTTGTATCATATTCCATTGCAGGTTTCATATTTTGTTATTTTTCCAAATGTAAATCCACTACTTTATGCATCAACGAATGTTTTTTAGCAGTTGAGTACTAGTTGGTTATGTTTTAAATGGTGTACTTTGGTTGTTTTAGTTTGACAAATGTGTCATTGGAGCATGCTAAATTTATATCTATTTATGTAACAAGTGTTATATGGTTGGAATTGTTAGATATAATGGTCATAACTAGGGCTTAGATGTACTTTATAAAACTATGAAAGACTTAGTTAGAGACAATAAAGTGATGGAATCATCACTTAATAAATGTATTCATTAAAAGATTAGGTATATGAGAGTTACACAACTACTTTCTCTCCTACTATTTATTGAGATATTACAACAATCAATATGAATGAATCATGGGGATTCACCCAATTATGTAAAAACACATCAAATCTTTAAAGTGGTCCATGAGCTACTTATATCAAAAAATTATTCAAAATCGGTTCAAATTAATAGAGTTGCTTGAGAGAATCTATTGCCAATTAGAAGATAAATTAGATGGATTCACTCTAAAATTAAAAGATACTAAGGCAGGACCATGATTATCTTCTGAACAGTTCTGGAGATGGAGTAAATGTGTTTATGATGTACAATATGTTGAAATTTTATTTCATTTTACAATCAATAAATTGTTTTTCAATAGAAGAAAACATGGAACATTTCATGCTTCTTCCTGGATTTTTATTTATATCTTAGTGCTTCCATTTGGTAAAAAACGTTTCATGTTGTTGTAACTTGTAGTTTTATCTTTAGGTTTTCATTGGTAATTTGGCTACCTTAATTTTTTATAATGTCTTAAACAACTCATTTTTTCTTTATTTTCATTTCCATATGTTTCACTAATGATTTTTATTTTATGTCAATAAAGTTGGTTTCTCTTGATTATAAAAGAAAAAAAAAAACATTTCAGGAAAATATTATTTGTTGTCTTTTGGTTGTGAATAAATCAAGGAAAAGGATTTATTATCAAGATGTGGTTGATGTTTATATAGATCTGGAGAGAGGGGGTCCTCTAGTAGAGTATGAATGAAAGATAACAACATGAGAGCTCTATGAAAGATTCACCAAGACTTTTAAAAGGTTTTATAATTATGTGAAAATTCTCCACAATTTTATAAGATTTTATAATTCCGTGAAAGATTCACCCAAATTTTACAAGATTATATGATTTGGTGAAATATTTGCCAAAAATTATATATGCATATTATATTATTTATAAAATAACCTTCACACTTTCCCATGTGTCATGTGGATTCGCCCATTTATTATACATATAAATTTGTGGGGTTCTTAAAATTTTCACTGGAATCAATAATGAGCAATTTATACCACTTCTAACCACAATTTATATTCCTTTAACTTATTCAACCATGTTAATTAGTTCATCATCAATATATTATTGTGTCATAAACATTAGCATCCATCAGTGCATAATAAACAATAATAAGCACATCCACACAATACACAATACACCAATATTTACAGGGAAACCCAATGCAAGAGAAAACCATGGAATGATTTTGTTATATGTCAAAGAATTGCATTCAAGGAAGCACCAAATTACAATTCTCTTGCTCCAACTGGAAGGAGGCTCCAACCCCCTAGTTTCTCAGGCTCCAACCTGAAGGAAGAAACAACTCCCTAAATTATCTGGCTCCAACTTGAAGGAATATCCAACTCCATGATTCTATGGAACCAACCAGAAGGAGGCTACAACCACCTAGTTCTCATGCTACAACCTGAAGGAAGCTCCAACTCCCTGATTCTCCAGAACCAACCAAAACGAGAATACAACCCCCTTTACTTGTCCCATCCTATTGCCCTGAAATAAAAATGCCAAATGTATAAAACCTATCATTGTCACTAAATCTACCACTTCCATTGTCAACATATACCACTAATCTGTCACAACTTGTACCAACAACATGTCACAACCTGTATCAACAACATGTACAAATAACTTGAATCAACCTATACCAACAACCTGTACAAACAATATGTCACATAAATCTCATCAACCAAATCAGATCTACTCTCCAAGATCAATCATCAAGACAACTCTCAACCATATGTACAATATCACCAAGATGTGCATAAACCAAGTACATCACAACAACTCATAATCATCACCAAGATAAATATGTGATTCTAATAAAATACCAAGACAAGTATGCTACATCATCCATAAACCATGTGTCAACAACACTACTAACAAGTGCGTCCAACCATGTACCAAGTATGTAACAATAATGAATCAACTATAGATCAAACTATGGCTCATCAATATGTATCGACATCACCATACCATACATCTCATGTATGTGCCAACTTATCAACTACAAGTCTCAACCATATACCAAATAGATATACCAAGGTATCCAAAAAAAAACTCTAACAATACATCACAAATCCATAAGTCATATATCATATACCCTTACATCAAACCATGTACCAAACCTCACCAACAATATGTCCCAACATGTATCTCAACCAAGTACCAAAGATTACTATCAAAAACCTCTCACAATGTGCCACAATATATGTCAATGAAACTCACACTTATACCATCCATGTACTACAATAGATCTGCCTCAAAAACATTCACTGCAACAAGTACTAACAACTAATAGTGCCTCTAGGAATATGCCCAAACTCACAAGACCATACCTCCTCCATATACAAGAATATGCCTCAAATATATATCCAAATATGTGCTTATAAGAAGGAACATAACACTACTAAGAACGTACTAACATGATCAACAATACCCTACAAAAATACCTCAATCCATACACTAGGATTTGTACCATGCATCCAAGCTATGCCTCAAGAATATGCTCCCAAACTGAACCATATACCATCATCAAACACCCTTCAAAACACACATACAATCATACATGTAGCTTTGTTTCTGACCTATAACATTAGATATCAGATAACCATGACTTAATTAGCTTCTGCAGTCTGTTCCAACCCTTTTTCTCACCTTTATCAATGCCTCACATGATAGAGGCTACTTGACCAGCGAATGCCTCACTTGTCATATATAGTATGACCCGTGAGTGCTTCAGTAACTAGGGTTTTTCAAAAACCCTTTCCCTCTACAGCTCTGAAACTTTCTTCAAACTTTCTTTATCTCCTCATATTTGTGCTACCTTAAATTTTTCAATGACTACCTACAAATAACCTTTCACAAAATAGATATTGAATTAAGTTCAATAGGTTCTAATAGGAGTCCCTTTCTCTCTTATTTATACTTTTCCAAGCTCCTTCCTCTAGAAGTTTCATTATAATTGTTTTACCCCTTTTCCATCTTCTAGGGTGATCCAGGTGGATATTGGTGGCCACCCACCTATTCAACGGGCTCTAAAAATAGTTTTCCATCTTGGCAGTTTTTCGGCTTCCAAACTTCTGAGGTCATTTTGAGGCCCTAAACAATGTTTTTTGGTTATTCAGGGCCCAAGTGATTGCCAAGATACTAACTTTGGATAGTCGAAATTCATTCTTCTTGGTTAGACCTTTCCAACGGTGTATTGAGCACCCCAAACGAAGATTGTATGCAAAAGTTACGCCCCGATGAAGTTGATGTATAAACTACTCCCATCGGGGCCCGAAAACCTTTTGGATTTTCGTATTCCAGGGTTAGGGTTTTGGATTTGACTTATGTTAAAAAGGCCTTTAGAGCCTCATTGTAAAATAATCTTCTCACAGATGCAAGTAGCCATCACATATCTTCTCAAAGATAAGCTACCACCATTCTAGCAAGTCTTTCACTTTGTATTTTACAGTCTTTGTACATTTTCGCTCATTAATAGAAAATTGTGTATTATTGTATATCAGTGCCTCTTGTTATATTTCTGATATATCTCTTTTATATTATTTCCACTCTTTCAATATCTCTGTATATTTATGTGCTATAACTCTGCTCTCATTTCATGCAGAAAATAATCTGGATCAATGGTATCAGAGCAGGTTGCTCTTGATTGTTTTTCAGTGCATGTCCCCGACGAGGTCTGAGTATAGCAAGTTGGGTATCGATCTTGTCTCTCTTGAATAAAATTGCTCTCACATGCCCAAGAAACCCTCCATGGTGGAACAAAATAAAAACGATGGAGAAGATGATTCTATCAATCTTCTACTTGAGTAAGCTCTCACACGATAGAGGGAAGAAATGATGGAGAATAAATCCCACATCCTTCAACGTCTGTCAATACAAACAGGCACATATTCATCAAAAAACCACTTTGGAAGAACCTCTCCTTTCAAGGTATAGGTTAATTTTAATATTCTCATATTTGAAGGATAGATAGATGTGTATTCCCTAGACAAATGGTTAAATCTGCTAGAAGGTTATTTCTTTGTTCACCATTTTTTTCGACAGGGAAAAGATCACCTTCGCACTCCTTAAAGATCTCCCCCATGTCAAACATTGGTGGGAAACTTACTGGGAGAAAATTTCCACAAAGGAGTCTAGAATATATGGGGTTGCGCCCACTTGGGATATTTTTTGGATGCGGTAAACAAACAGTATTACGTTGTTGGAAACTATGAAGACCAGTACATGTGATGGACCACACTGTGGAAAGAGAGGGGACAAGTAGTTTTGAAGTTCACGAATACCTTCCATACCTTGGGCACCAAGATCAGTATCAAAGACTCCGAGAAAGATTTGGTTCTGAAATATCTTGGGGCTCTACATAGATACATCCAAACTGAAATGGATTTTCGGGATATCTCATCACTCTATGTTGCGTATCAATATGCTATTAAAATCGAGAAGAAATTTAGGCACCAAAACAAATGGGAGTTCGTATATGAAAATCTGCAACAACCAAAGTATGAGAAAGGCTACCCTAACAAACAGCTTCCTGGAAACTAGTCTAAGCCATAGGAAAAGAAGGGTCACGAGAAGACAAAGAAGGACACTGGAAAATGGTGCGATTTCCAAAACATCCCCTGGCACAACACCGATGAATGTCGCTCAAAACATTCATTAATGGTTGAGATCAAAGACAAGGATTTTAACCCTAATTCAGAATTTGATTACGAAAATACTGGTAAGAGAAATATCATCAACACAGACCCCACTCCTATTGTCACGACCCCAGCAATTCAACCAGAAAAACCAACAAATCCTGAAGAGGGGGGGCGCCTTTTTCATTCACAAATGTGGGTGAAGGGGACCCCACTGCATTTTATTGTTGATAACAGAAGCCAGAAGAACCTCATCTCAGCAGAGGTCATCAAAAAATTGGGATTGTCGACAACACCGCACCTGCAACCATACAACATCGAGTGGCTTCGCCATGGACGTGATCTTCATGTCAGCCAGTAGTGTTGATTTTCATACGGCATCCATCGCTTCAAGGATGAGGTATTATGTGATGTTCCCCCACTGGATGTCTGTGATTTTATCTTGGGCCAGCCATATATGTGGAAGCGCCATGCTATCTATGATTCTCGACCCCATAGTGTCATTGCTATTCTCGGGGGCCATCTCTACAGCATACCAGAGGTAGTCCCAACTACTGTCCCACCTAAACAATGTCGCAGGGTAGTATCTCATACTACAAAATTCAGCTTCTTCACAATTTGTTCAAAAGGTGAACAGAAGGATACTACAACCATTATAGCCTCGACCTAGGCTGATCCAGGTGGATATCGGTGGCCACCCACCTTTTCCAACTTTCTCGCAATTTTGATAATTTACTATTTTTAGCAGTTTTTTGGGTCCTGAACTTCTGGAGCTGTTTTGAGGCCGTAAATGACGTTTTTTGGGGTATTTGTGCAACTGTTGTAGTCCTCGGATAGATATTTCCAATGGGATATCATATTCCTAAAACAAAGATCGTATGCAAAAGTTACGACCCCGGGAAGTTGATGTATTGACTTACCCAAACGGGGCCCACATGACTTATGGAAGACCACCTTCAAGTCAAAGGAAGACCTTTTTGAATGGTTGGTCATGCCCTTTGGTCTGACAAATTCTCCAGTCACTTTCATCAGGATGATGGACGATATCCTATGACCATTCACCAATACTTTTGTAGTGGTGTATTTGGATGACATTCTCATTTACAACAAGACTTGGGCCGAACACTTGCAGCATATTCAACAGGTTTTGCACACCCTGCGGTAGCACAAGCTATACGCCAACTTGGAAAAATGCTCCTTCGGCATGGGCAGGGTCCATTACCTAGGCTACATCATTGATCAACATGGCATACATGTGGATCCAGCCAAGATTCAAGTCATCTGTGACTGGCCAGCCCCAACCACACTCACTGAGCTTCAGAGCTTCTTGGGCCTTGCCAATTTCTACTGCAGGTTTGTGTTGGGATTCTCCCATATTGCATGGGCCCTCAGCCAAATAACCAGGGATGGTGGTAAGGAAACATTTGTGTGGGGTCATCCCCAACAACAAGCGTTCGATGATTTGAAGCAACACTTGTGCTCAGTCCCAGTACTTTCACTACCAGACCTGCAACAACCATTTGAGATTGAGACTGATGCTTCAGACTATGTTGTGGGTGTCGTTCTCACGCAGCATGGCCATCCCGTGGCCTATCATAGTGAGACACTATCAAATGTTGTCTATAAGTACCCTACTTACGATAAAGAAATGTACTCCATTGTGCAAGCCTACCGTTAGTGGAGACATTACATTCTTGGGAGGGAGACAGTCATCCACACTAATCATAAGCCAATATAGTTCATGCAGACACAAGGAAAATTGTAGAATGACCACCATCAAAAGTGGTCCACATACTTGCAACAATTCCACCTCAACATCAAGTATAAAATAGGAAGCACCAACCGCGTCGTTGATTGCCTCAGCAAACCACCAGTCGCAACACTCACCATAGTGCTAGCCTCCTATGGCCATGAGACATCTGGATGGCCCCAACTCTATGGGACAGACCCAGACTGCACCACCACCTACCAAATGTTGGGTGAAAAGGCAGTTGTCAATAATTTCCATCTTCAGGATGGGTTGTTATGTCGACTGGGCCAGATATGTGTTCCATCAAGTGAGCAAGTGAAGCTGATCTGGGAAGCCCACTACAGTCAAGTGGTAGGACACTTCGGTGTCGAAAAGACAGTGGAAATGCTACAAAAACATTTCTACTGGCCGAAACTTTGACAGGGGGTCAAGAAGTATATTAGGTCTTGCACTGCCTGTGCTATTGCCAAACCAACCACTAAGAAACAGGCTTTGTACACCCCTCTTCCTACTCCTGACAGGCCATGGGAATCCATCTCAATGGACTACATGACTGGCCTCTTGTCCACCAAGCGGGGAAATGACTGTGTTTTCGTGGTTGTTGATCACTTTTCTAAGATGGTGATTATGGTTGCTTGTGAGAAGAGAATCACAACAGAAGACACTACCAAGCTCTTCTTTGAACGAGTCTAGATACATTTTGGAATACCACAAACCATTGTCTCAGATCGGGATAGTCGATTTCTCAACACATTCCAGTCGAGCCTCTGGTCGCTGCTGGACACCAAGCTCACCAAATACATGGCCTTCCACCCCTAGATAGATGGCCAAACCGAGGTCGTAAATCGAATGATCGTTCATATCCTGCGCATGTATAATTCCAAGCACCTTCACACATGGGATGAGAGTCTTCCCTATGTTCATCATAGCTACAACCAAGCCCTGCATAGCTCAACTGGCCATAGCCCCTTTCAGGTGGGGTTGGGATTCCAATCATTGGGTCCCATAGATGTTGCACTTCCCCTTGAGATCACCTCGATCGACTCCTCTCCTGCTCCAACTGAGGATAACAAAGCCACCCAGTTCATTGAGAGGATATAGCACATCCACCAATAGGTTCAGGATATCCTACAGAAGTCCAATGACAAGTACAATCAGTGCCATGATCAACATCAAGTTCAATATAAGTTTCAGGTGGGCGACAAAGTTTGTTTGCACTTGCAGAAAGAACACCTTATAGGACTCCATCAGAAGCTTCACCCACTCAGTTATGGGTCGTACACCATCCCCAAGGTTGTGGGGAATAATGATTTTGCGCTCAACATTCCTCCATTCCTCACCTGCTCCAACTGAGGATAACAAAGCCACCCAGTTCATTGAGAGGATCCAGCACATCCGCCAACAAGTTCAGGATATCCTACAAAAGTCTAATGACAAGTACAAGAAATGTCGTGATCAACATCGGGTGCCACATACGTTTTAGGTGGGTGAAAAATCTTGGTTACACTTGCAGAAAGAATGCCTTACAAGACCCCATTCCGCCTTTCCTTGGCCTGCACCCAGTGTTCAACATGGACCTCCTTCGGCCTTATTTCCCACCATTATTGGACATATTAGACGTAGCAGAACAACTGACACCAACAGATCTCAAACCCGACTACATACAACAGGCATCCAATGATCAAATTGTGGGCATACAGATCAAGGGCACTCGACAACAAAGGATCCATCTTTATCGAGTCGTCAAAGAAGGGCAGCTCCTGCACCAAGGCAAGTGGCTCACCCAGGGCCAAATTCAACAGAAATGCCCTCATCTGACGGGGGAACTCAACGCAATGGAGACCATTTCTTCCAAATGATGGAGGATTTATCCATGTGGATATCGATGGCCACCCACCTTTTCCAACTGGCTCAAAACAACTTTCTCGCAATTTTGATAATTTACTATTTTTAGCAGTTTTTTGGGTCCTAAACTTTTGGAACCGTTTTGAGGCCCTAAATGACGTTTTTTGGGGTATTTGTGCAATTGTTGTAGTCCTTGGATAGATATTTCCAATGGGCTATCATATTCCTAAAACGAAGATCATATGCAAAAGTTACGAACACGGGAAGTTGATGTACTAACTTACCCAAATGGGACCCACATGACTTTTGGCGATTCATCTCCTAGGGTTAGGTTTTTTGATGTTTAGGGTTTTTGAAACTCCTGTTTATTGTAAAAAGGCCTTGAGAGCCTCATTGTAATGATCTTCTTGCAAATGAGCACATCCGTCACATCTCTTCTCAGAGATAAGCCACCACCATTCCAACAAGCTTGTTTTCCGTTGCATTTTACAGTTTCATCTTTTTTCCTTATTGAATAGAAAACCATTTTTATTGTATCTCTGTTATTCTGTGTTAAGCATCTGGTAATAATCTATAGTCATTCTGTTCTTCTCATAAAATCTGTATCACAAGAACCTTCTATCCAACAGAATCAGGTCGACAAGGTTGCAACAAAGTGCAAAGATTCCTTCTCCACACAGTCATCTCATGTAGCCAGACTGGTTAAAAATGTCCAACCCTTCCAACCATAGGTTCATAATAGCATTCAACAAGCTAAGAAACGCAACTTCTCCAACAAAGCAAGTATCTCACCAAGATTCAGACTCATCAAACGCTTCCCCCTCTCCCCCAGGGACTCAACATAATGGATGCCATTTCTTCTTGAGGGAGGATTGATCCATGTGGATATCAGTGGCCACCCACCTATTCCACGGGCTCGAAAAACAGTTTTCCATCTTGGCAGTTTTTCGGTAGCTTTTCAAGTTCCAAACTTCCAGGGTTGTTTTGAGGCCCTAAACAACATTTTTTGGGGATTTGAGGCCCACGTGACTGCTTCGAGTATTTATCTGTGCCAGTCGAAAGTCGTTCTTCTTGGTTAGACCTTTCCAACAGTGTATTGAGAGCCCCAAACAGAGATCGTATGCAAAAGATACGCCCCTGGGAAGTTGACGTATGAACTACCCCCATCGGGGCCCACAAACCTTTTGGATTTTCATCTTCTAGGGTTAGGTTTTTGGATTTGACTTATGTTAAAAAGGCCTTTGGAGCCTCATTGTGAAATCATCTTCTCACGGATGCGAGTAGCCATCACATCTCTTCTCAGAGATAAGCTTCCACCATTCTAGCGAGTCTTTTAGTCTGTATTTTACAGTCTTTGTGCATTCTCGTTCATTAATACAAAATTGTGTATTATTGTATATCTGTGCCTCTTGTTATATTTCCGATATATCTATGTTATATTATTTCTTCTTTTTCAATATCTCTGTATATTTATGTGTTATATCTCTGCTCTCATTTTGTGTCGAAAATAATCTGGATCATAGGGTTAACCACTTGCTTGTTGCACCCAACTATTCCTTAATTAGTCAAGACATAACTCCTTTACCCTTATTTTTGTAACCACTTCATTATTTAATTCATTTCTTTTACAACCACTTTGACTAGGAAATCTTCTCTATGACTTTCTAGAATATTTTGACTTCTTGTTGACATTTTAGGGGCCTCTAGATTACTCTAAATGGTTCTCCAACTTCTCAAGGTCATATCTCCCTAACCGTGAGGAACTACGTGGCAGTACACATATCACCGGAAATGACACGATGTGTACTATCCAATTGTGGTAGTCTCATATGAAAATTCACTGATATTCATGTCCATATTCCTCAATTACTTTTAGGTTCCTTAACCACACCTATGGGGATACAAGAATTTGCTACCAAACTTACTCAAGGGTTGACATCAATCTCTAAGGGTTGAAATCAATATGAAATATCACTCTCCAAGGGTTGACATCATTGACAAACAACTATCCAAACTATTTTTCCATAAATGTAAGCCAACTTTCCAACAATACCAATATTCCCACAACATAATTCCATGGTTAAAGAAACATAGTTTATTGAAAATGCATAAATTACTAAAATAAATTTTTTCCAAACCCTATAATTATGCATTTTCATATAGTTAGAAGAGGGTGGCCCCATCTAACTCATTTTTAATTTTACACAAAGTAATTAACTCATCATAAGCCCCTTTTGACTCATGAAATTTATAAAGTTTCATTACATCTTTTATAAGAGTGACTCCTTAATGACATAATATTTTTTTATTGGTAGCTTCACTTTACAATGATGTTTAAACTTGATCTAGGGGGGTGCACCTCAATTTTACATTATTAAAACCATGGTAGATACATCGTAGTTAATATAATTACTAAAACATAGGTTATTCAATGGATTTGCATATAGTTTGAGCTATGAATATATCTTAAGACCCATATGTGCCTGAGTTTGAATTCCTCTAATCTATCTAAGGGTGAAATTGGCACCAAACAAATATTTTCTATGACGAAGGGTGTTTTGGCACCAAACTAATTGGTTTACAATATTCCATTCCAAATCTTTTTAACATTTCTCTCTGCAATGAATATACTTGTATCCTGCCAATGTATCTGGAGTCCCAAAAAGAAGGACAATTCACCAAGTAATGAAATCTCAAATTCATTTTGCGTGTCCTTGAAAAATCTCAGTCTTAACCTGTCATCATCACTACCAAAGATGATATCATCAACATAAACCTCAATAATTAAAACATTGTCTTGAGTTATTTTGATATAGAGGTTGTTGTCTACATTTCCCTTATTGAACCCCTTCTATTGTAGATACCTTTCTAGCCTTTAGTACCAAGCCCCAGGGGCTTTCTTGATACCATATAGTTCCTTATTTAACCTACAAAAATATTATTCATTATCTGTCAGTTGAAATCCTTTTGGTTGTTCAATGTAAACTTCTTCCTCTAAGTCACAATTTGATCCGGATTTTATGATAAAAATGAAATGACTACAGATTATTAACATGTGCTTAACACAAAATAATAGAGATATAGTAAAACTAGTTTTCTATTCAATAAGGAAATAAGATGAAACTATAAAACGCAGTGGAAACAAGCTAGCTGGAATGGTGGCAGCTTATCTCTAAGAAGATATGTGATGGTTGCGCTAATTCACAAGAACATGATTACAATGAGGCTCTGAAGGAATTTTAACAATAAACAGGAATGTCAAAAACCCTAGACATCGAAAAACCTAACCCTAGGAGATGAAGTGCCAAAAGTCATGTGGGCCCCATTTGGGTAAGTTAGTACATCAACTTTTTGGGGTCGTAACTTTTGCATACGATCTTCATTTTAGGCATATGATAGCCCATTGGAAAGGTATCGTAGAGGAGATTCATTTTAGGGGAAATAAGGAAGGACATTCCATATTTCTTCCCATTTTCCAAAAAAACATCATTTAGGGCCTCAAAACGACTCCGAAAGTGAAAAACTGCTAAAAATAGTAAATTACCAAAATTGCCAGAAAATTGTTTTGAGCCAGTTGGAAAAGGTGGGTGGAGACCGATATCCACCTCAATCAATCCTCCATATTTAGGAAACAATGGTATCCATTACGTTGAGTTCCCCCGTCAGATGAGGAATTTTTTGTTGAATTTGGCCCCAACTAAGCCACTTGCCTTGGTGCAGGAGTTGCCCTGCTTTGACAACTCGATAAAGTTGGATCCTTTGTTGTCGAGTGCCCTTGATCTATGTGTCCATAATCTGATCACTAGATTCCTGTTGTATGTAGTTGGGGTTGAAATTTTTTGGTTTTTGCTATTCTACTACTTCTGAGGTGTCCAATAATGGTGGGAAATAAGGGCAAAGGAGATCCACGTTGAACACTAGGTGCAGGCCAAGGAAAGGAGGAATGGGGTCTTGTAAGGCGTTCTTTCTTCAAGTGCAACCAAGATTTTTCGCCCACCTAAAACTTATGTGGCACCCGATGTTGATCATGGCATTACTTGTACTTGTCATTAGACTTTTGTAGGATATCCTGAACCTGTTGGCGGATGTGATGGATCTTCTCAATCAACTGGGTGGATGTTTCAGCTTCATTTGGAGAAAAATATGAGTCAGTCGAGCTGACCACAAGGGGAAGTGCAACATCTATGGGACCCAATGGTTGGAATCCCAACCCCACCTGAAAGGGGTTATGTCCGGTTGAGCTATGCAGGGCTCGGTTGTAGCTATATTGGACATAGGGAAGGCTCTCATCCCATGTGCGAGGGAGATTTGAATTATACATGCCCAGACGACACAACAACCCATCCCGAAGATGGAAATTATCGACAACTATGTTTTCACCCAAAATTTGGTAGGTGGTTCCGAAGTCTGGGTCTATCTCATAGAGTAGGAGACATCCATAGGTATCAATGTCACAAGAGTCTAGCACCATGGTGAGTGTCGCAACTAGCGGTCTGCTAAGGAAATCAGCGATGCGATTGGTTCTTCATGTTTTATACTTGATTTTGAGGTGGAATTGATGCAAGTATGTGGACCACTTTTGATGGCAGCCATTCTATTATTTTCCTTGTGTCTGCATGAACTCCAGTGGCCTATGATCAATGTGGATGACTGTCTCCTTCCCAAGAATGTAATGTCTCCACTAGCGGCAGGCTTGCACAATGGAGTACATTTATTTATCGTAATTAGGGTACTTACAAACAACATATGATAGTGTATCACTATTATAGACCACAGGGTGGCCATTTTGAGTGAGAACGGAGCCCACAGTATAGTCTAAAGCATTTGTCTTGATCTCAAAGGGTCATTGTAGGTTTGGTAGTGAAAGTAATGGGGTTGAGCACAAGAATTTCTTCAAATCATCAAACACTTGTTGTTGGGACCGGACCCACACAAATTTATCCTTACCACCACCCTTGGTTATTTGGCTAAGGGCCCATGCAATATGGGAGAATCCCAACACAAACCTGTGATAGAAACTGGCAAGGCCCAAGAAGCTCCGAAGCTCAGTGAGTGTGGTTGGGACTGCCTAGTCATGGATGACTTGGATCTTAGCTAGATCCACATGTATGCCATACAGATCAATGATGTAGCCTAGGTAATGGACCCTATCCATGATGAAGGATAATTTTTCCAAGTTGGTGTATAGCTTGTGCTGCCGCAGGGTGTGCAGAACCTGTTGAATATGTTGCAAGTGTTTGGCCCAAGTCTTGTTGTAAATGAGAATGTCATCCAGATACACCACTACAAAAGTATTGGTTAATGGTCATATGATATCATCCATCATCCTCATGAAAGTGGTTGGATCATTTTTCAAACCAAAGGGCATGACCAACCATTCAAAAAGGCCTTCCTTTGACTTGAAGGTGGTCTTCCATACATCTGTTTGTTCTATCGGGACCTGGTGGTAGCCAGACTTCAGATCAATATTACTAAAGTATTTGGACCTCATGATTTGATAAAGGAGGTCATTGATTCAGGGAATCGGGTACCGGTTTCTAACTATGATTTTATTCAGAGCCCGATAATCAATGCAGAGTTGCGAGGTTCCATATTTCTTCTATACCATCATGATTGGGCTCCCACAAAGTGATGAGATGGGACAGATGATCCCCTTGTGGAGTAGTTATTGTATCTATCACTTTATCTCCTCATTCTCTAATAGAGAGTGGTGATAGAATGTCCCATTGGGAAGTGGTGCGTCGATGGTCATATCAATGGGGTGCTTGACCTGGCAGTGCAGAGGTACCTGATAGGTGAGGAGAAGATGTCTGAGTATTCTTCCATGACCTTATCTACTTGCTTCTGATCTGTGGAGAGGTCGGTCGTAGAGACCCTGGATGTGGCTGTGATCTTTCTCTTATTTTAAGAGAGAATCATGAAGAAGACAAACTTACCCGTCTGAGAGATGGCCTTCCTACATTGCTTAGCAGAGATTAAGGAAATAGCACTAGGTGGGACTACCTCGGGTATCCTGTACAATTTCTTGTTCAAAGTAATAATAAAACTACGATGCCTAGACTCATATACATCATGATGTTTCCATAAATAAGGTTGGCCCAAAAGAACGTCACAAACTTTGAGAGGAGAAACATCACACAATACCTCATCTTTGAAGAGCTTGATGTCATACGACAGTCGGCACTGTTGGCTGACGCGGAGATCACTTCCTTGGTGGAGGAATGAAATGGTGTAGGGTTGTGGGTGCAGCATTGTCGGTGGGGCCAGTCGCTTGATGACCTCTGCTAATATTAGGTTCTTATGGCTACCGCTTTCAATGATGAAGTGCAGCAGGGTGCCTTTTATCCACATCTATGAATGGAAGAGGTGCTCTCCTTCTTTTGGATCGTCTGGTTTACCAGGCTGGAGCTTGGTGGTAGAAATGATGGCACTGGGTTCTGCGTCAATGATTCATCTTCACTTTTTTGGTTCTGGATCAGATTCAGAACCCACATTTTATTTAGAGGCTTTCACTTGGGCCACCAGGGACTTATTTGAGCGACAGTTAGCGATGTTATGCCAAGGGCTCTTATCGAAGTCGCACCACTTCCCAGTATCTTTATTTGTATTTCCCATGTCTTTCTTTTCTTCCATCTTGGACTGGTTGTCCTGATACTGTCCATCCTTTTTATGTGGGTTGGGGCCTCCCTTTCCTATATTTTGTTCTATGGGATTCCCAGGCCCAAACTATAACGTCTTTTGTTTGAGCTTCTGGTCGATTTTGACGGCATATTGGTAGGCCGCACCCAAGGATGAGATGTCTAAAAATTCCATTTCAGTCTGGATGTATCTATGTAGAGCACTGTGATACTTGAGCACCAGATGTCGCTCTGAATATTTGATACCCAGATTGGTGCGCAAGGTATGGAAGATATTTGTGAAATCTGGCACTGCTTAATAGCATCGTAACTTCTTTCTGCAGTGTGGTCCATTTGGTATACAAGTCATCATAACTTATGACAGGGTAGTATTGTTCCTTGATAGCATCCCTGAAGGATTCCTAGGTGATTGTGACTGTAAATAATGAGGTTTCCTATGTTTCCTTTTTCTCACATAAATCTTCCCACCAATATTTGACACGGGGAACAGATTTGAGGAGCGCAAAAGTAATGTTTTCTCTATTCAAAAATTTATGGACAGAAAAATACCCTTCTTGTAGATTCAACCACTTGTCTATAGCATATGTGTCTATATGACATTCAAATATAGGAATCTTGAAGTTTATTTGTACCTTCAAGGGGTACACGCCTCCGTTCAAAGAAGATGCGTCTCCTATTCATAGCTGCCGAAGGATTTGCATGAAATTATCCATCATCTCATTCTTTTGTTGCGTGAGGGCTTCCTCAATCAATAGTTTGAAAGGATCTCTATTAATCCCTAATATTGGCGCATTACCCCTTAATTGGGGCATATTATATTAGTAATGTTATTTTATTTATGTCGGATTTAGGCCATTAGTTGTAATTATACCTCCTAGTGTCCTATATATACCAAGGAGACATTTTCATTTTGAATCATCTTGTACTTGAACATTTAAGTGGGGTAAAAGGAG
>ML779771.1:12881-34244 GCA_009831015.1 Picea engelmannii | reverse complement strand
TTGTAATTATACCTCCTAGTCTCCTATATATACCAAGGAGACATTTTCATTTTGAATCATCTTGTACTTGAACATTTAAGTGGGATAAAAGGAGGTTGCCCCCTCGAAGAGGCTTATTATATGAAATTATCTCTTTTTCAAGGTGTTGAGTACTTTTTCTAAGGTTTTTCTATGCTATATTGATATTTGGTTCTTAACAATCTCTTGTCTTGTCATATTGATTTTCTCTTGCCATGAGAGGTCGCTCGGGCGTGCGAGATATTTTTTCCTCAAGAAAAACAAGCTCGAGACCCAACTCTTTGTACTCCGACCTCATTGGGTGTAACAAACCCGGTTAAATAGTTGCATAGGGATTATTAAGTATAATTAATTAGATAATTAATTGTCTTAATATGGTTTTAGTTAAACAATGATTAATATTAATAATATTATTTATTTATTTATTTATTAGTTGTTATAATTGTTGATTGATTAATTAATTAATTAATTGATTACGTAACACATTCAATGATTTAGGTAAAGCATTAAGGGGATTAATAACTTTAATTTAATCATTATGAAACTTTACGTATGACAGGTTAAGGATAAGATAATAATGGGGAGGATAAGGTAATTAATGGAGATTAGGGAGTCGGTGAAGGAGGGGGGAGATATGATGGGGAAGAGTCCTACGGGACAGGATTATGAAATTTTAGGGGGGAGGAGCATTATGAGAGGGGAGGTCTGTATTTTTGTGGAAGATTGGGGGATATCTTTCTGGTTTTGAGGAGTTTGGTTTTGGGGTTTTGGTGAACCATTGCAGGGGGCACAAGGTTGCTGGGGGTTTTGGGCACAGGGGCTAGGATTCCTTACGGTATCCTAGAGCTAGGGAGATGGACAGGTTGTTCCTAGATGGTAGGGTGGTTAGTCGATTTGGGAAGGGTTTGGTCAAAGCAGAAAGCTGGAAAAAGAAGCAGAGAGGATGGATAACCAGATTATTGGGAATTAGCATCAGTAAGAGGTATCTATATTCTGTTATGTAATTCAGCAAGAGGTATCTATATTTTTTTATAAACAGCGGAATTGGGTTCAACATCGATAATCCACTTCCCTCCTTCAGGATTTGACTCAGAATCAAAATCGGTGTCTTACTCGAAAGCCTTCAGCTTGGCGACGAGGGACTTCTTGGAGTGACATTCTTTGGTGTTGTGCCCAGGAATTTTATAGTACTCACAACATTTTCTCATGTCCTTCTTCATCTTCTCATTTCCCTTCTTGTGTTGTGGCTTGGACTGGATGTCCTGAGGGAGGCCATCTTGACCTGGTCCCTTGCTGTGTGCGTTGGGGATTCCTTTTCCCTACTTCGACTATGTGGTTTGGGGATGCCTTTCTCTACTTGAACTATGAGGGATTTTCGTATCCAAACTCTCATCATTTCTGCTTAAATTTATGCTCGATCTTGGCAGCGTATCTATAAGTCATGCCCAAAGAGGCAATGTCCAGGAACTCCATTTCTGTCAGAATGTATCTATGCAAACAGTTGCAGTATTTGAGCACCAGATGATGCTCAGAGTCTTTGATACTCAGTTTGGTGTGTAGGATATGTAAAATATTGGTGAAATATGGTACTGTCTGGTCCTTTTTTTGACATAGGGTGGTCCATCTAGTGTATTAGTCCTTGTAGCTTCCAAAAAGGTAGTATTTTTCTTTAATAGAATCTAGGAAGGAATCCCATGTAGGGACCATCACAAATATTGTAAATTCCTCCACGACCCTTTTCTTAAAGTAAGTATCCCACCAGTCTTTAACATGGGGAATGGCCTTGAGGAGTGAAAAATTGATATTTTCCCTATCTGAAAAATTGTGGACCGAAAAATATCCTTCGAGCAGATTCAACCATTTATCTATAGCATCCGCATATATTAGTCCTTCAAATAATGGAATATAAAAATTTACTTGTACCTTGAAGGGGGTTGTGTGGCCACTTGATGAAGATGCTTCTCCTATGGGAAGTCATCGAAGGATCTACGCAAAGTTGTCCATCATTTCATTCCTTTGTCATGCGAGGGCTTCCTTAAAAAACATTTTAATAGTATCTCCTGCTCCATCATATTTCTTTTAGTCTCCCATGGGTTGTTGTCGGGCTTGGTGTAGTCGATCTAGTAATGGCTTGATTGGTTTGATTCCCAACTTCTTGTACCCAGATCTTGTCAAGGACATGCACAAAGAAAAATAAAAGAAGAGTAGACCGCTCTGATACCACTGATCTAGATTTAGGAGTGGAAAAAAATGATTAACAGACTGAATACAATAAAAACATAGATATGGAGAATAACACAAATATCTAGTGAACAATATATTCTATTAAATAATGAAATAGGTTGAAACTGTAAAACTGTAGAACTGAAAAATTGCTTGAATGGTGGTAGCTATCTCTGAAAAGAGATGTCACTACTACGCGCATCTCTCTAAGCAGAATGGATTACAATGAGGATCCATAGGAATTTTTTATATTACTTATGAATTCCAAAACCCTATACATCCAAAAACCTAACCCTAGAAGGTGAAACGCCAAAACTCATATGGACCCTATAGGTAAGTTGGTGTAATTTGGTACCTCAACTTCCTAGGGTCATAACTTTTGCATACGACCTTTGTTTTAGGTACGTAATAGCCTGTTGGAAAGGTCTTTCAGAGAGATACACATTTCACCGTCAAAATTTGACTCTTTCTATAGTTTGACTATGGCGAGCCAAAACGACAACGTTTAGGGGCCCAAAACAGACCCAGAGTAACAACAATACGTTCTAACATGAAAACATACAAAATAAGCCATTTGGATTAGGAGAGAGGCCACCCATATCCACCTGGAGGATGTGTGGGGCTTCTGACATCCCTAGAAGTGTAGAACCCACAATTACAAAGAAGTACATAAGAATGTACTAAACAAAAACAGACATGAGGAGCTAGTTGGAATAGGTGGGTGGCCACCAATATCCACCTGGATCATGGTGCTTCTTGGAATCATGCTACCTTTCCAAATTCTTACATGACATCTAGTCTGGATTTTGTCACATAAAGTAAACATCCAATCATTGACCTTCACATCCTATGATATGCATATTTAGACTCATATTCCTTGCTTAACTTGCCATTGATTTGCATCAGAGTACTAATTGGTTTACAATATTCCATTCCAAATATTTTTAACACTTCTCTTATATGCTTTGTCTGTGGAATGAAGATACTTGTATCCTTCTAATGTATCTAGAGTCCCAAAAAGAACGAAAATTCACCAAGTAATGACATCTCAAATTCATTATGCATGTCCTTGGAAAATCTCTGGCTTAACCTATCATCATCACTACCAAAGATGATATCATCAACATAAACCTCAATAATTAAAATATTTTCTTGAGTTACCTTGATATTGAGGTTGTCATTTTCATTTCCCTTTTTGAATCCCTGGTATAGTAGCTACCTATCCAACCTCTAGTACCAAGCCCTAGGTGCTTTCTTGAGACCATATAGTGCCTTCTTTAACCTACAAACATAGTCTTCATCATCTATCAGTTGAAATCCTTCTAGTTTCTCAATGTAAACTTCTTCATCTAAGTCACCATTCAAGAAATTTGATTTCACTTCCATCTGAAACACTTTAATATTCTTGGAACAAGCATACTCTAATATCAATATATTGCTTCCATTCTGGAAACTGGAGCAAAGGTTTCTTCAAAGTCCACTCCTTCAACCTATGTATAACCTTTACAAACCAGTCTCTCTGTATTCCTAGTAACATGTCCACATTCATTCAACTTGTTTCTAAAAACCCATTTTGTACCGATTACATTATTATCCTTCATTATTGGACCTAATTCCCATGTTTTATTTTCTTAATCTGATCTAGTTCCTCTTCCATATATTTTATCTAGAATTTGTCATTGCTTCCTTCTGCAAAGCTGCTAGGCTCAATTGTGGACAATATCACAAGATGTCTCTATTCGGGTGAGCGAATTATTCTTATGGTCTTAACACCTGCATCTCTTTTTCCAAAAATATGTCATGTTGGATGGTTCTTCTGTACTATGCGACTAGGAGTTTTGGGAGGCACCTGAACAATTTTCTAGTCATTCCCTATCTTCTCTACTTTGAGTTATTCTTCCTCATCTTCTACTTCCTCAATCTTCAGTTTCTCTGTATCATCCCGATCTTCTGAACTCTTTCTTATATATTTTTTGTTTTGGACACATGTCTCAACAATTTTTATGTTGATTCTTTCCATGGCCTTGTTGAGTCTTAGTTTGAAACACTTGTATGTCTTGATATTGCTTGAGTATCCAAGAAAGATGCCTTCATCAACTTTGGAGTCAAACTTTCCTAATTTTCCATCTTCTCTCTTGATGTAACACTTTCTTCCAAATATTATGAAATGTTTGACATTTGTTGGTATTACTTTCCATAGTTCATATGGGGTCTTATCACTTCTTGTTCTGATCATTCCTCTATTTTGAATGTGAATTGGTGTATGGACTGTCTGTGTCTAGAAGATATTGCCTAGCTTGGAATCCTTCAACATTGATCAAGACATTTTCCAAACTTTCCTTTTTGTTCCATTCAACCACCCCATTCTGCTATGGCATCTTGGTGGCTGAAAAATGACTCTTTATCCCATGTTTGCTGCAAAATTCCATGAATTCCTTTTATGTGAATTCCCCTCTGTTATATGACCTTAGACATTTGATTTGTGTATCTAATTCATTCTCAACCATTTCTTTGTAAGTATTAAACTACTCAAATGCTTCTTATATCATTCGTAGAAAGTTGACTGCAGTTATTCAGGTGTAATCATCAACAAGCAACATGAAGTATTTCTCACCTTTCATACCCTTAGTTCTTGTTGGTCCACATAGATCTATGTGCACAATTTCTAAAGTTTTTATCGTATTGTACTCCTTTGTTGGGAACTTAGATTTGGTTTGTTTTCCCTGAATGCATCATTTAGAAACATTATCAGTTGTCATTGAGATCACAAACATTTCTCTTACTACTTCTTTCATGCTTACTTTGACCAGGTTGTTGAAGTTTAAATGACCCATTCTTCTGTGCCACAACCAACTTTCATCTTCTTTTCCTAGACAACACTATTATTTTACAATTTATTGGAGGAAATATATATTGTTGGATATTCTCACTACTATAGCCACTATTTTTCAAGTCTTATTTTTCCTTACTTAACATTTATTTGATTCAAAAATAAGTGTGTGTCCTTGATCGCACATATGGCTTACACTTAACAAATTATGTTTCATATATTCGATGAGAAGAATATTTTGTGCATTTGCACTGTTGCTTCCAATCCTTATCGTTCCTCTGCCAATGATCTTAGTTGATTTATCATTTCCAAAAGTAATTGATCCATATTTCTCTTCTTTCAATTCTAGGAACTTGTCATATGTTTCAAACATCCGTTGTCAATGAGCCAAGCACTTCTCCTGTGTTTAGCTTGAAGAGGAAGTGTGCATTCCTCACTTTCATATTGTCCCTATTTTCACACCCATAACTTATGGGGTACCTGTGTAGAATCATTTGTATTCTTCCTTGGTTCTTTGGAAGGAAATGTTGAGTTGAAGTCTCTAGTTGCATGTCTAAAATTGTTTAATTTCTAACACTCAACCTCATTAGTTAAAGAATTGAAACTATTATAGTTCATGTTTTATGTTTCTTGAGGTCTTGTATTCCTATACATTATGGAATGACCATCATAAATATATCTATGTATTTCATAAGTTCTACAATTAACTGCCTTATGCCCAAATTTATTGCATGAATAAAAAATGACAAGAAAAAATGCATGATACTTGGATGTTGAAGTTCTTATAAAGGGTGATGCTCTTCTTAATCATTATTCATATTGAGAATTTTCCATTTGTGGTTGTTGGAATATGGATCTTATTTGTGGTGGATTCCCTCTGTTATAACCTTCCTGATTTTGTTTTTGATTGATTGAATTCCTGACAACTTCTGCATAACTCTTCTTTTCTGCTTCACATTATGTTTCCTTGGAACTAGAACCTTCATCATTCTTCTTTTTCTTGTACCCCAATCTAGTTCTATCATGGTGTGGTCTCTGACTATTGATAATTTGTTCTAATACCTTAGTATTGTTTTCCTATATGTTCATTTTCTGAATATCTCTTATGAGCGATACTATCTCTACTTCCAACTTCTCGATCTTTTTATGCTCTTCTTCTAGTTGGTTCACAAGTGTCTCTCTAATTTTTTGGTCTTCTTCTTCCTGAATATTTAAAAATGAAATTATATGTTCAAGTTCTTCATAGTTTGATTTCTGAGCTTCTTTCATTAATTTCTTGTTTTTATTCCTTTCTTCACTTATCTCTTCTAGAGCACAAATCAGTTCATCTCTAAGATCAATTTCACCTTCCAATTCAGATTGTTCTTCTTCAGAGTTATCAAAATCCATGAAAAGTACACCCCCTATGTCACTGTCTCTATCGTCTTCTTCATCTGAGGAAGAACTATCTTATTTTGAATAAAAAAAAATCTTTTGAAACTTCTTCTTATTTGTTTTCTTGTTCCATCTTTTAAACTTCCTTCCTTTACTAGAGGTTTCCTCTTCATCACTGTCTTTGTTTTTGTAAGGACATTTAGTTGCAAAGTGACCAATTTTACCGCAATTGAAACAATACAAAGGATACTTACCTTTATGCTTACCTATTCCTTTTTGTAGTTTCTTTACAAGGGCATACAATTCTTCATCTTATTTAGATGCATCACTAAAGATGGACTTTGGCTTTGACTTTGACTTATGTGCTTGCTTCTTCTTATATTTCTTTGATTCCTTGAATGTTGCTTCTTTTGTGAATGGGTTTTCCTATTTTGTTCTCATCTCATATGTTGTAAGATTTACATGCAGTTAATCCATATTAATTGTAGCAAGATCAGTTATCTCTTCTAGGGATGATATTTTTGAGTCACTTTTCATTGGGAGATATCTCAAAGCTTTTTGAACAATTACAGATTCATCTATTTCCTCGCCAAGTCCTTTGATAGAATTCACCACTTCATCAACTCGTAGGAAATAATCTATGATACATTCCTCTTCCATCATTTTCAACTGTTCAAACTGAACTATAAAGGTTTATAGTTTGGCTCCCTTGACCTTTGCATCTACTTCATAGATCATCTAAATTTTATCCCACGTCTCTTTTGCGGTGGTGCAATTTACAACTTTAACATGTACTGATTCTTCCAAACTGAGTTCAATATTTCTTTTAGCCTTATATTCATACTGTGCAAGTTTCTTTCCACATGTATCAGTTGGAGGTGTGGCAAGCTCTATGTATCCATTTTCAATTGATAGCCAAACATCGTAACTGAATGACTTCAAAAAGGTTTTCATCCTTTTACTCTAGAAGGCATAATGTTTTCCATCAAAGATAGGTGCTCCATTGTTGGTGAGTTCCATGATCTCCTTCCAGTGGTTAAAATACTTCCCTAAGGACCTACACTGATACCAATTATTGGATTACTGAGAGGGGGGGGTGAATCGGTAATGAACAATGTTAGTACTTGTATCCTTTTTACCCCAAAGTATGTTATTTATATTATGAATAGTTTATTAATAGCATTCAAATATCATAATCAATGTAAATAGAAATGAACAATAAAGAACCATACACATGCATAGTACAACAATAATTTTACATGGAAACCCAATGTGGGAGAAAACCACATAATTCTTTTCTTATATTGTTTGAAGAAATACATTCATCGGAAGAAACAACTTCCATATTTTCCAGCTACAACTAGAAGGAGGCTACAACCCCTTGATTTTCAATCTCTAACCTGAAGGAAGCACAAACTCCCTGATTTACCAACACCAACTAGAAGGAGGCTCCAACACCCTTTCCTTGCCCCGTCCAACTGCACTGTAAGATAAATGTAGACCACTGGCATTGTCACAAAAACTTTCACTTTCCCTGTCAACATGTACCAAACAAATTGTACCAACACATGTACCAAACTTGTACCAATAAATGTAATATCAACATGTCCTCTCTATCAAATTAGATATGATCTCATGGATCTCATGCTCATGATCACAATAGAAAGCCTCAAACCAACATCATCAATATATCTCTCACATACACAACATGAAGACCAATATCCATATGCCAAATGCCAACAACAAAATACCAATTGTATCCCTCAACAAATATGATATATGCAGAAATAATGAACAACCAATACCATCTCAAGAGATAAACCCTAGCTCACAAAACATACCTCAAACAAGATGTTCCATATCTCTCATAAATAGACTCCAACCATGAATTAAAGATTATTCCAGTATAACCAGCTATGAATCAGTACTAAACTTTCGTAGATTTTCCTCAGATCAAATCTATAGCAAGCCCTAAACTTCTCAGAGGGAATCCAACACATTTACAAGGAAAACCCTCAACCAGATTCATATATTCAACACTACAGATATGAAAAAATACATTTTTTCTTCTTGTAGCCATGGATCTATTACATATATTTTTTTGTAGTTGTGATTATGTTGCAGCGATTTTGTTGTCGCGATTCTGATGGCGTGATTCTGTTTTTGTGATTCTTCTGACATGGTTCTACTTCCATGATTTTGTTGCCACATTTTGCTGCTGCAATTTTCCTACCGTGATTTTTCTGCTATGATTTTGCTAGCACAATTTTGCTGCTGTGATTTTTCTATCGCGATTTTTCTACTGTGAATTTGATCTATCAATAATACCTTCCCAAATAACCTTTCACAAATGGATATTCAATTATATTCAAAAATATGTGCAAATAGGAGTCCCCTGCTCTCTTATTTATACTTTACAAGTGCCTTCCTCTATAATTTTCCTTGTAACAACTTTACCCCTTACTCCATCATCTAATTCTAACCCATTTAGCCACTTTTGTCCACTTAAACATTGTCTCCACTTTGAATATTCAACCTTTTTCCACTTAACTTAACCAATTTCCTTAGTTATCTATTTGTTGCAACTAAATTACCTTTAATTAATTCTCTCTTGCAACTACTTTGACTAGCTAATTATGTGGATGACTTTCTAGGAGTTTCTAGATAACTTGACTTCTTCTCGGCCTTATAGGGGCTTCTATAATGTTCAATGAGGGTCCTCTAACATCTCAAGTCCATATCTTCTCATCTATGATGAACTGTGTGATGTACCACATGTCATCAAAAATGACATGACGTGTACTTTCCATATATCCACACATTACCTATAACTAAATTGGTCTTCATGTCTTTATTTCTTGGTAAAATATACCATACCATTGGGGATACCATAATTCACTACCATAATAGCTTCAAGGGTTGACATCAATGACAACCAAACCAATCAGCGCAACGTTATTTGTTTCATTATTCCTTTGAATACTTCCGCGACTTTTAGAATTCTAATTGTCACGCAATTGATTTGAATTTGTTTTTCGCTTCATTTATCCTTATCCATTTAAAAAATGAAGGTCCCAATAAGCCCCGAACACAATCATTTACTTTCCCCCATTCAACCTTCCACTTCCTTAATAGGGCCTCCTTCCAACGAAGGGATCAACTCTAGGACAATCTTCACTGCTTTCTATCTGAAGTTTTCATAATGCTCCACTCGATCCTAACACTTCCTAAGTAAAATTGAATATTCCATAACAAATGCTTGGGCCACTACAACATCTGGTTTTGTAGGCTTAGTGACAAGCAATGTATTCCATTTTGTATCCATAATAGATTCCAATTGATACATCTAGAAATATGTAGCTTGAACTACAGGTTTGAAGTCCCTAAGTTCTTTCTTGGATGCTTGAGAAGCTTCATACATTGCATCAAGGTTTTCATTTGTTGCTTGGATCTCAACAAACTCCATCTACTGCTCAATAGGGTCAGTGAGGGATTGTGCTTCTGCATTCATCTGGTGAATTTGGACTCTCAACTGTTATATTGGATTACCTCTTTTATCTAACAAACCAACCCAATCATTGACCATCATGAAAATATTCCTACATTCTAAGATTCTATCATGAAGGGAATACCAAATGAGATTCCCTTCCACCACTGCCTAGGTAATCTTCTCCATCATAGCTTGTGGCTATTCCTTTTCCTTTAGTATAATGGCATCCATTTCTTATTTTAGACTATCAGTCTTTGTAACCTGTTGCAACTAGGAATCAACAATGATCTCAACCCGTTCTGTTGGTGCAATCAGAGAAATGTCTTTGGGAAACTACGGGGCAACCTGCTTGAATGTGGACCAAAATTGAGCAAAATATTTAGAGACAAATTCAATAGTTGATTCATATTGTGCACAAAATACATGTTCTTGGTCTTTGTCCTTGGTCACTGTAACTAACTCTTGCCACAACTAGTGCATCTACTCCATAATCTCCTCATTGGTTTGTTCTACGGAGAACATTTTATGCTCAATCTGATCAGTCGATGCTCACAAAATATTCAATAGTTGCAATGTAGACTAGGATACAAGACGTTTGATGGTTATAGATGGGTCTATAGGTAATATTGATGCAAGTGGTTGGCCATTGGAAATCAACCTTTCAGAAAAAATTGGGGTGCTTGTGTCATTAGGACTAGTAGAGGTAGATTGGAAGGTATGTGAAATCCTTTCTTGGAAAACTTGTGGTAACAAATTAACCATTTCTACGTGTTCTAGACACAACTACAAGATTGCATAATATTTTTGAATCTATTCAAGTAAAAACACAACCTACTCCCGAACAGAACTCATACTATGCACTGAAGTGGTGTCTTCCTAAATATTTGTAGGGTCATGTGGAGGATCGTGACCCATCTGACCTTACACGTCTGTTGATTTTTCAGTCCCTGGATTGAGCCTAGTTTCTTGAGGGGTAGTAAGTGGGACACTAACCTATGAAATATGGGAAAAAGGGGAAGGAATATTGGAAATTATTCCTCTGACTATGGTGAATGGGTCAATAGACTCTTTTTCAACAGTGTTAGTATGAACATGCACATCGGATGAGGCATTGCTAGGAGGAACATCTGTAGTGGAGGTAGTCTATTGATGATATATTTCTTCAATGATAGGGGTGATATGTACCTTAACCATAGGATCATCAAGGATGGTGATAATGGGAATGGGGGATGATATAGGGGGATTAATACAGGTGTGTGGTGTTAGAACTCTGTAATTTTCCTTGGCTGCGGGAGGAAAAATACAAAGGTAACCACATACCACTTTGGGATTGGAATATAGTCTTTCCAAACCAGAGAGGGCTCTCTCATTGTATATTAATCTTAGTGGCCAGATCTAAAATGGAGATAAAGTTTTAATATGTGGTTGATGGTAGAGGTGGAATAAAATCCATTGGGCATGGAGTCAACTTTGAAGAAAATGGAATTATGAGTGATTGGTTTTAGAGCTATCAAGGAAACAAAGGCTAGGTAAATGATGGTCTTTCAGTTAAATTTTTTTTTTTTCTAGAATGGAAGAAGGGGAAAACAAATAACTACATTTAGAGCATCAACTTGGATGAATTATGAGTGTGTTTTTTAGAAGGAAATTACAGTACTTAATTGCGTGATCTAGAGCATCAAACAAGATGAATTCTAAATCACTAATTTCAGATCAAGTATTTTTAGATTACAGATGAAATGGAAAGGAAAAAAAAAATACATACAGAGATAAAAACACATACTTCAGATCACCATCACTAGAATCCCTAGTAAGAGAAGCTTAGTACTTTTGCAATGATATTCCATTAAAAACTAGCAAATTACGAGATGCCCAAAATATTCCTCTATGCTTTTTTCAACCCCTTGTACACTAAACAATGATCCAATATAAAGGAAAAATCAATCCCTAAGCTATAGAAGTCAATATTCAACCACTCACCTTCAATTTTGTATCTGATTATAAAATTATGGCAACATGTTTAGACCTGCCTGCTAGGAAATAGGAATCGATTTTCTGGAAAATAGGGGTCAAATATAACATCATATCTCTCTAAACATGATAGATTTTACAAAACGGAGAGGGTTTTTTGGGAATAGGATCATTCTTGAGAAAATTTTCTTTCAGTTTTGCAAAATTCCTCTCCACCATCTCGGGATTCATGCCCAAATATAATGACTAAAACAAGAAATCATTAAATGTTTAAATATGAAAGATAGGTTGTAAATATCCATTTGAGTATTCCAAACCATGAAACCTATGAAGTAAAGGAGAGAGGTTTTTTTAATGTGCTCATTCTTGAAAAAATCCTCTTTCATTTTTCCAAAATGTCTCTCCAGTGTCTTGGGATCCGCACCCAAAGATAATGACTAAAACATGAAATCATTTAATGTTTAAATCTGAAAAGTGTGTTGTAAAGATCCATTCGAATCTTCCAAACCATGACACCTATGAAGAAATAAAATATTTTTTTGTGAATGGGATTGTTCTTGAAAAAATCCTCTTTCAATTTTCAAATATTCCTTTCCATGTGGTCAGAAACTAAGTTTGAAGTTGACTGCAAAAACAATTATTTCCATAACTTGCACAACGAACTTGCAGAGCGATTTTCCTTTTGACATTTTCTTCTATTGTTTAGCTTTGATTGATGGTTGAAGGTAATTGATTTATATTTTGAAACTTGAGATGATGATAAGCATCCCTAGGACCACTTAATTACCCTTTCAAACAACATTTTCTTCAACATCCTAATATATGTCAAATACTCGATTCATACTTTGACCCTCGAGAAAATTATAGGACATTAACATTGGCTCCAATGGGGATATTTTACTCCCTGTGAGGTAGTAAAGAAATCACTTACTAGGTGCCTTCATCCATTGGGATGTTCCTAACTTGCAAACTGACTTGTTCCCTTCTCCAACTGAAATCAAACCCACTTTGAAAACCAAAACTGTACACTGAAACTATGCACACATTTAAAACCATACTGCTAGAATCGAATTTGAAACAAATGCTTTCCCAACAATATTATTAGCACAACATTCCTACTCTAATCAGCTGAGGAAACTATTGAATTCAAGTGATCTCATATTTCCAATGTAACTAATCAAACAATTTGCTACTTGACTGGCCTTCGCTTTGATTCTCTCCAAAACGAAAGAAAAGATTAAAAGATAACAACTCAATATGAAATATGAATCCACCTTCAAATTTTGTGAACTCTTCAAAATTCACTTTCCTTAACGATTCCAACAAAACTGCAAAATAATCTTCAAAAGAATGATACACTACCCTATCTTCAAGGTCAGCAAAAAGACAAGCATTCCCTTCATTTACAATTGTTAATTGTTCTATGTCATCCAACGTAAGATCCTTTTCAAAATGAAAGAAAACAATCTATTCATTACGATTATCATTCTCATCAAGGAAAAAAATAGTGTTTTCTTGAAAATATTTAATTGAGGCAACCACATCATCAATTGAAAAAATGTCCACAAATGACCCTTCATGGATACCAACAGGAGTGTCATCTTGATTTTCAGGAGAACTGAGACAAAAACCTTCATGCACATTATTCTCTTGCCATTGTGACTTTGTGATGAAAATGTGATAGGTTGATGTATTCATTTCCTAAAATTCTATGTCATGTGATGGCTTATTGTCTAAAGTTTCTATGGATGCAATTTCAGAAATCTGATTTTGACCAACCTTTTCTTGAAACAAAGATTCTGAAAATGCATAATATGAAGAAACATATGAATGGTTATCCTCATATTCTCGATCACATGAATACTGGAAAGGCTTCTGCAAATTTTCATCAAATTCAAGAGATAGAACATGGATTTCATCATTAAAATTATGATCAGTTTCACCTTTAGTCAAAGGGGGAGATAATATTTCCTAAAAATCAAATTTATCTTCGTAACGATTATGCTCTAATCATTGTTCTTGATGTTGAAAAGGATTTGCATAGATGGCCTCTAAAATTTCCTCATCTATGAACTCATGATCTTCATAAGCATTCTCCAAGTTTTGAATAAAAATTTCAAAATGATGACATTAGTCTTGAATCAATAACAATGATGGATAGGATCTTTTATCATTTTCAAAAAATATTGTATGAAACTCTTGTAATGAATAAAGACTTGCAGATGGTAAATTTTCATACCATTATTTTACCTTTCCCTCCAAGGTGGCCATGAACATATTCATCAAGAAGTCTTCATGAAATTGAACCTTTAGCTTACGCACATGCATATGAAATTTAACCAAGTCAAGAGCAACACCATCTCCTTTTCCATCTATGAATCTAGGAAGATATGTCTGCCAATATATGCAAGGAATTCGATTTGGAAAATTAGGAATGTGAGAATGATTCATTGGAGAATACCTTGCATATTTGTGATCCATATTGAAGAAGAGGAGTCGTCGAGAAATTATTTAGGCTACTGAGTCTTTGGACAATGGAGTTTCCATGAAAATTATGAACTCTAGATTGTTGAAAATGGAGTCACAGGTTAATGATGTACAACCTTTCTGTTTCTGACTAATGTTCACCATCAATACTCATATATGATCTTTGTCATATATCCTAGGGAAAGTTTCACTTTCACTCCCCGACAACGGCACCAAAATGTTAGCACTCTATAATTTTCCTTGGTTGCAGGAGGAAAACTACAAAGGTAACCACCGAACACTTTGGGCTTGTAATCTAGCCTTTCCAAACCAGAGAGGGATCTCTCACTGTATATTAAGTTTAGTGTCCAAATCTAAAATGGAGATAAATTTTTAAGATGTGGTTGGTGGCAAAGGTGGAAGAAAATCCATTATGCATGGAGTCAACTTTGACTCAAATGGAACTATCAGTGACTAGTTTTAGAGCTTTCAAGGAAACATAGGCTAGGTAAATGATGGTATTTCAGTTAAAATATTATTTTTTGTAGAATGGAAGAAGGGGAAAACAAATAACTTCATTCAAAGCATCAACTTGGATGAATTATGAGTGTTGTTTTTAGAGGAAATTACAATACTTAATTACTTGATCTAGAGCATCAAAACAGATGAATTCTGAATCACTAATTTCCAATCAAGTAGTTTTAGATTACAAATGAAATGGAAAGGAAACAAATAATACATACATAGATAAAAAAACATATTTCATATCACCATCACTAGAACCCCTGGTAAGAGTAGCTCAGTACTTTTGTAGTGATATTCCATTAAAAACTAGCAAATTACAAGATGCCCAAAATGTTCCTCTACGCTTCTTCCAACCCCTTGTACACTCAAAATGATACAATATAAATGAAAAATCCATCCCTAATCTATAGAGTTCTATATTCAACCACTCTCCTTCAATTTTGAATCTGATTTTAAAATTATAGTAACACATTTAGAATTGTCTGCTAGGAAATAGGAATCAATTTTCTGGAAACTAGGGGTCAATATATAACATCATATCTCTCAAACTAGGATAGATGGTGAAAATTTGAGAGATTATTTTATGAATGGTCTCATTATTAACAAACATTTCTTTCAGTTTTTCAAAATTCCTCTCCAGAGTCTCAGGATACACACCCAAAGATAATGACTAAAATAGGAAATCATTAAATGCTTAAATCTGAAAATTAGGTTGTAAATACCCATTCAAATATTCCAAACCATGACACATCTAAAGAAACTCATAGAATTGTTTTTGAATGGGCTCATTCTTGAAAAAATCCTCTTTCAATTTTTCAAAATTCTTCTCCAGTGCCTCGGGATCGATGCCCAAATATAATGACTAAAACAGGGAATCATTAAATGTTTAAATCTAAAAAGTGGGTTGCAAAGATCCATTCGAATATTCAAAACCATTACACCTATGAAGAAAATAAGAGATTTTTTTTTGAATGAGCTCGTTATTGAAAAACTCCTCATTCAGTTTTCAAATATTCCTTTCCATGTGGTCAGAAATTGAGTTTGAAATTGACTCCAAAAACAGTCATTTCTAGAACTTGCACAATGAACTTGCGGAGCAAGTTTTCTTTTGACATTTTATTCTATTGTTTGGATTTGATTGATGGCTAAAGGTCACTGATAGATATTTTTTCACCTGAGATGATGATAACAATCCATAGGACCACTTCACTACCCTTTCAAACATCATTTTCTTCAACATCCTAATATATGTCAAATACTCGATTCAGAGTTTGACCCTTGAGAAAACTATAGGACACTAACATGTGGTGGCACTGAAGCAAGAGGGATTTCATCAGTGATAATAGGGGGGGTGGTGGAAGAATATGGAGAATGCGTGTGGGGTATCTTTGTAAAAATATCCTCAAAAACTTCATGGAACTCCTTACCTAAGAACATAGCAGTATTTGGGATTGATGGAAATGGTGGCAGCAGGATTGACCTTGGCAGGGCCTCTTCTTCCTCTTCCTCCTCTGAGTCTGTGGGTGTATGTTTCCTCTTCATTGTTTTTGTGCTAGAACTCAAAACATCTTTCTGCATTGGATCCTCTTATCTCGAAATTTCAGGAATCTGATATGTTATACCCAATTTCTTATTCTCCATATGCACTCTAGGCCATGAATAGACCTCCTTGTCTAGATTTTCCTCATCAAAATAAAAAGGAAATGGAGTAGTGTGAAATAGATCCATATCTACACCTAGGGGCCTGACAAAAGTATAGTCTTTATTCATTCTGAACTAGATCTTATTGGTATGTCAATTTAGAAACTCCCATGGGATCCTCATTCACTAGGTTGCATTAATGAAATTATACCACTGCAAGAAGGCAATATTATTGAATGTTGTATTGGGGTTTTCACTTCTATATTTAAAGGGGTCTAACATCTAGGAAATTTGATGATCGAGAGTGTATGACAGTTTAGAACCATATGGAGGCCTCCTCTTCCACATTGTAAATGCAACCAAAATATAACCATAGATGAAATAACCACCCCGTTCATGCATGTCATCATAAGCTTGCAGTATCTCAGTTAACAAACACTTGCACCAATTCAATGGCACTCCTTATTTACATAACTCGAGGAAGGAGATAGCATCTAAAGTGCATTCACCCTTGGAGTAATTTTTCACAAATTTACCCATAATGAGATAGCAGTGACAATGGACTTTCTCATCATTAATAGGATAGATAAGTGCTCCGCGACCTCCACATATGGTACCAAACATATTCTATAGGTTTACCTATCCTTTATTTTTACCTTTCTTCCCTAAGCCTTGGAATATTTTGGATACATATTCAGCTTCCATTGAAATCCTTGTTTATGAATATTGTCAAAATGGATGGGATATTCTTTTTCCAACCTCAAATCATCATTGTGTACTCGACTGATAAGAAAATCAGTGCACCTAGTAACTTGCCTTGTAGTTTTGAACACTAGAAGGTCATGAAAATTCATGAGAGTGGATTGGATTCCATAACGGGAAGATATGGAAGCTTCCACTACCAATCTAACTCTCCAGATGGAAGGAACATATAATCCATATAAGTGTCGACTTTCATTTGGGGAAACAAGCCCCCATCTAAAAAATTGATATCAAGTAGCCTTGGATGTTCCACCTTGACTTGCAAATCTCTCATTATCTCAACTCTTGGATCATGGATATCTAGTTGAACTACAATCATCCCTCGAGCTATAGCAAGACCCATGCTTGTGGAACTGTGTTTATACACAAAGAAAAATTGGGGACAAAGATGTGGACGTGGAATCACAAGATACTCACTGGGATCCATAATGAATAATTTAGACAATCAATTAGAAAACACTAAATTGAACAAGAAGAAAACACTGGTTTAGAAACAGTTGTCAGGAAGGTGGCGTGGGATGAGAATTAAACTATCATTAAGGAGCAAACAATGTAATGAACTTGGCATTAACAATAGACATGATGTATAGACACGATGAAATCGAATCAATGATTTAGGAAATAATGTGGATAAATATCAACACAGACTTGAGAGACCACGTTACTTGGGAACATAACTACTTGGTCGACGATCAACTAGAAAAGTATGGGCATAATTTTGGATATAAATAAGTTTTGTTGACACAGACATGATGACGATGGAAAGGTACCAACTAAATTTAATGAACACTATGATAGGGGCATGACAATGATCAAATGGAGAAAGTTACTAAATTCGGAAAGATATGAAATGGACTCCCCCCAACCACAATTATGTGACCCAAACTAGACAAAATGACTATGACAACTACACTCTAGGGGTGAACAACAGTTAAACATGTCACTGCTTTATTAACAAAAAGGTAAAATGACAACAACAAAAAAAGGAAACCTACCTACTTTTATTCACTCCCTATTATAGGAGTGCAGAGAAACATTCTTCAATGAGCAGAGAGGTAGGGATTTAGGCATCCACCATTCACCCATATCATATGAAGAACACCATCCAAGTGCACTATATTAATAGTTCTTGACTCCTTAATTTCCACAACTATAAAAGGTCCAAGACAATGCATTTGCAAATTCCCTTAGTGATTTTGAAACTTATTTTCGTATAGAAATACTCAATCTCCTTACACAAAATTCTTATTCTTGATGTGCCTATCATGCCAAGCCTTTTGTCTAGCCTTTTTCACAATATGATGAAAATGTTCTAGAAATCCGGCTTCATCTAGTTCTAACAGATCCACAACTCATTTTGCAATCGATTCATCATCTATCATATGAGTCACATGTGCAATGTATAAACTTGAAGTTATGAACTCGGTTGGGACTATTGCTTCTCTCCCATACACCAATTAAAAAGGAGTATATCTATGTAATTTATTTTTAGTGTTCCTATAGTCCCATAACACAACTGGTACTCTCTAATCCAAGTCATCTTGATTAGTGAAACATAACTTTTTCAATCCTTTATACATAATTTTGTTAAATTCTTCCACTGTACCATTGGCTTGCGGATGATACATGATACTTTTATGATGTTGAATTAGGAACTCTTGAGTGAGGGTGGCTATTGTCTCACTAATGAAATGTGCACCTTGGTTGTTTATCAAGCTCCTTGGACCCTCTAACTATGTAATGATATTCTCAAAAATGAATCTGGCTGCAGTATCTATAGAACAATCCCTAATAGGTTCTATTTCATCCCAGTGGGTGAAATAGTCAGTAGCAGTGATGATGTACCTTTCCTTTGAGTGCTTGGATAATGGATTGATATATCCTATGAAGTCAAATTCCCATTTCTCAAAATATTGAAGAGCGTGAACAGGATGTAAGGGAAACCAATCCCTGAGTGACGACTTACCAACTCTCTGATAGACATCACATGCTCTAGCATAACCCTTAGCATATTTGAACAAATTTGGCCACCATAATCCTACTTGAAGTATATTATGTGTGATCGCCTTCCCTCCAACATGTACCCCTACAACTCCACTAGGACATTCCCATAAGATCTTAGGCCATTGATGATAAAGTATGCATATTCTAAGGATGTTTTCCAACCCCAACTTATATATTTATCCTGCAATCAACTGATACTCTACAACATGGACCACCAAGTGCTTCTTCTGAGTTGTAGAATATCCATTAGACACAGTGTCGTTAGATAGAAATAATGAAATATCATAAAGATAATATAGGATATCCTCAATTTTAAGAAGATATGCATCTAGGAGTTGGTCATATATAGCTCTGCCACTTTCTCCTGACTCTAGCCAAGATAAATGATCAGGACCAACATGCAATTTTTCTGGCTTGACAATGAATTCAAAGGAAAACTCCTGAAAAAGAAACAACCACCTATGAATCCTTCCTTCTAACACAGGCTTATTGACTAGATATTTCAAAGCTAAGTGGTCAGCAAAAAACTTAAAATGACCTCCTAACAAATAGTTTTTAAAATTTTGTAGAGCATAGACCATGGCCAAACCTTCTCCTGTAGTGGTAGTATAGTTTTTCTTGACTTGTGAAATCTTTCTACTAGCAAAATAAATAGGGTGATCCAAGATTCCTTCACTAGGTTGCACAAGGAAACCACCTAAAGAAATTATATAAGCATCCATTTGTACATGGAATTCCACCTTCCAATCAGGATATATCAAAATAGGAGAGGTACTCAACTTTTATTTGATAATTTTCAAGGCTTGATCACACTCAGGGTTCAACTAAAGACTCCATATTTCTTCAACAACTTCTCCAATGGGGAAATTATTCTTGCGTAATTTGTGATAAACCTACGATGATACCTAGTATGACTCAGAGTGGACTGCAATTGCTTACTAGTCATTGGAGGAGGCATATTAAGAATCACAACAACCATTGCAGGATCAACCAAAACTCCTTCCCTACATACAATATGTCCTAGAAAATTTCCAAAAGGCATGCAAAAGACACATTTATTCAAATTAGAGAGATTTGTAACTACCTACAATGGTAAAACATTAACCATAGTGGTCTTCTTCATCCCAAAGGGCATAACATTATAAGAAAAATAACCCCAATTGGTATTAAAAGTGTTCTTCTTATTTTCCTCTTCCACAATTCGGACTTGATTATAACCCAATAAACCATTATTGAAATATTATGCCTCATTTCCCGCCAATTGATCAAGGACTTCATCACTAAATGGAGTAGGAAAAGGATTGTGTACATAGTCTAATTTGAAACTCCTATAATCCACAAAATCTCATATGTCATGAGTACCCTTCTTGCTCTTTATGATAATCAAACTTATCCACTCATCCTCATCCACCAGAAAAACTAACCCAGCTGCAAGCATCCTATCAATCTCCTTCTTGAATTTTTCTTTGAATCTAGGGTTTAGTCGGTATGGTCTATGTTTGACTGGTTTAGCATATGGTTTAAGTTCTATTTTCATTTCTCCTAGGTCTCGTTTAGTTCATTTTAATTTTGAGAAACGTTTTGGAAATAAATCCTCATACTCCCACAATAGAGCTTTGATCACTATCATGATCCATTCATCGCAATAATGTCCTACAAAGGCCAGCTTGGGATGCTCTTTACTTCCAATATTTATTTTCCGCAAATTCTGAGGTTGGGCATATGAAATATTGGTATCACCTGATAGAGTATCCCTTACTTATCTTGTTCCTACAAACTCCTTAAAGGTAAAATGTTTAAGCGCCTCCAAGTCCTCAGAATCTCTAGGGTCCTTTTCAACCTTGATACAAGCCATATCTATTCTAGAGGGGGACAGATAAAAATTATATTGAACCAGATATTCATTCTTAGGAAATACTATAGGTGAATATTGAGGTTTGAATTCATTAGTGAAAAACATTTTCTTTATTTGTTGCAGTACCAGTGTAATTTTGGAAGACTTACTAGAAAAGGAGAAATCATGGCAGAAATGACCTTGTAATATCTTCCAACGTGTAGT
>ML779771.1:0-12781 GCA_009831015.1 Picea engelmannii | reverse complement strand
GGGCCAAGAAACCGAAAGGTTTCTTGGAGCTAGGAAGCCGGCTAGGCTCCTAGTTGGCAGGGAGGATTCCGTTGTTTCACTCTGGGCAAGCGGGAAAAGAATACTTGGAAGCGTCCAGGACTACAGTACAACCGATGAGCTTCAACAAGCTAAGGAGGAGGTATTTTTCAGTGATATTTTGTTATTGATGTTTTGAGTATACTTATGTTTTAAGCTCTTAAATCTTAAAGTTAGCCTACTACTTATTTCATCATGTCATTAAATTTATCATTGAGCAGATGTAGAATAATTGTGTAAATGAAAATGGAATTATGCTAAAACGAAGTTGTTATTGTGTATGTGTTTGAATAAATTGATTATTGCTTAGCATCCTATGGACGGGTGCTATAGTTATGATACCACCTGAAGATGCCAATATTTTGCAACTACAGGGTTAGATCTCTACATTAACTGAGAAGATACAATATTTGACACTTCCAAAGGAAATTCAAGGCCAATTATGGTGTACAAGCTATGGCACCGAAGGTCATATGGTGAATGAATCTCAAATATTGAGGGGTGCAGGACCCTGAAGTACTCCAATGGTTCCTTCACTAGTAGGACCAACTAGAGGATTTGCACAAACTATTGCTACAATGTTATTTCATGGATCTGTTCAATATCATGCATTTCCAAATAAGCAAGGGGGTAATATCAATAATTACTGTGAGATATTTCAAAGTCATGGGAATTATCCATGAAATTTCCCCATTCTGCAAAATTATACACCTGCGCCTATTACAATATATTGTGAGTTGTATGGTTCACTAACTCATAATACCAATCAGTTTCATGCTCTGCATGCACTTGTGGATAGGTTGGATCGATCTTAATTCAAAGTCAATGAAGGACCTCAAGGAGTTGAAGGAGGTCACCGAGGCAGAGGTGGATACATAGGAGGATGGAATGGTGAAAGAGGACCATTTAGATTCTACAATTGTGATGAATAGGGACACATTGCGAGAGATTGTCCACTGCTAACAAGACCGTGTTGTGCACACTACAAGAACAACACCCATGCTACTGAATAACGTCTTGATCTAATTGCTAAGTAGGAAGATCCAACTAGATAGGGAGGAGAAAATTTGATAAATTATGAACCTAGGGCTGTAGCTGAAGGAAGGGGGCCTAACATTAATATCATTACCAGAGGAGGAGAAAATACCAGTATTGATGAAGAAATTCCACATCAAATAAAAATTCAAAAGGTTGTGCCAGAAAACACTAAGTATGATCCTATATGACATAAGGAATTCTTCAAGAATGTAGTATAATATTCAAACAAATGCCTAGTTATTCAACACCTGAAGTTGTGGAAACTAGTTTCAAATTGAATCCTCATTGGCCAAGGATCACCAAAGAATCATCTACTCGGATGGAATTTTTGGGTAAGTCACGAAAAGTTATCAATATTTTGTTTCATTTATTTTCTGACATTTTATATGATGTGCAACTCACTGATAAGTTGCCGAGCACTATCAAATTTTCCTTGGGAGATTAAGGAAATCTAGAAGAGTTCATTGTTGCTGACCTCCCTAAGAGAAGCACAAGTAGGGTCCAGAGAAGAAAGAGGTAGAAGAGAAGGGAATTGTTATTGAATGCCCATATATATGATTACAAAATTAAGGATTTTATGTTGGATCTAGGCTCCGATGTTAATATTTTTCCTAAGAAAACTTGGGAGGCAATGGGAAAACCCAAGCTAGTTTATTCTCCAATTTAGTTTTGGATGGAAAATCAGTATTGCATCTTTCTAGTTGGGAGGCTATAGAATGTTGAAGTGGATTTGTCTTGTGTCAAAATAGTGGCTGAATTTGAAGTTATTGAAATTATGGGATAAAAGGATCTATATCCATCTCTGTTAGGTATTGACTGGGCCTATGAGAACTATATTGTTATTGATCTTAAAAAGGAAACCATGACCTTTAAGTCCGATGGTATGAAAGTCACCCAAACATTAGATCCCTACCAAGGCCCATGAAATATTGAGCCTATAGATGATAACATGAAACATGATGTCCTCAATTAGTTGTATATAATGACTACACAAAATAAATTTGATTATATTAACCCTACTGCAGATGGCTCAGTGAGAGCGAGGAGTGTTCTATCTAGGGATGAATATTCTGAAGCAACATTTGATAATTGGCAACAAGGAAGGTATGAAAATTTATCCAGGCATTATGCTACTATTCGTTCATTCCGATGGATTTGAAAAAATCTTAGCGAATGGCCAACTTATGATGGTACTTTTTATTTACACATTTTTCTTGTGGATATGGAGTATATAGTTGTGGAGAAGCAATGGATTCTAGCTTTGGATATAGCCTTAAAATATACTCCTTCTAGGTGGTGGGATAGTTACAAAGAAGCCCTTTCTTCTTGGAATGAGGTTAAGATTTCCATATAGTACCATTTCCTTCCTCCATCATAAGTCAATCAATCGAGTGAACATCATAAGAGGAAGGGTTTGATATTAACTTTGGGTATATATGATGGTTTATTTGATGTAGTTGGGCACATTGAGCATTTTCTTAAGGTATAGAAAGTTGTTCAATTTCATTCTTAGTTCTAGGTACACCAATCTTTCATTCTCTAGGAACATTTGCAAAAGCCTGGTATGTGCATGAAGAGAAAATATGACAAACTACACGTTGGAAGATATTACAAGGTCATTTCTGCCATGATTTCTCCTTTTCTAGTAAGTCTTCCAAAATTACACTGGTACTGCAACAAATAAAGAAAATGTTTTTCACTAATGAATTCAAACCTCAATATTCACCTATAGTATTTCCTAAGAATGAATATCTGGTTCAATATAATTTTTATCTGTCCCCCTCTAGAATAGATATGGCTTGTATCAAGGTTGAAAAGGACCCTAGAGATTCTGAGGACTTGGAGGCGCTTAAACATTTTACCTTTAAGGAGTTTGTAGGAACAAGATAAGTAAGGGATACTCTATCAGGTGATACCAATATTTCATATGCCCAACCTCAGAATTTGCGGAAAATAAATATTGGAAGTAAAGAGCATCCCAAGCTGGCCTTTGTAGGACATTATTGCGATGAATGGATCATGATAGTGATCAAAGCTCTATTGTGGGAGTATGAGGATTTATTTCCAAAACGTTTCTCAAAATTAAAATGAACTAAACGAGACCTAGGAGAAATGAAAATAGAACTTAAACCATATGCTAAACCAGTCAAACATAGACCATACCGACTAAACCCTAGATTCAAAGAAAAATTCAAGAAGGAGATTGATAGGATGCTTGCAGCTGGGTTAGTTTTTCTGGTGGATGAGGATGAGTGGATAAGTTTGATTATCATAAAGAGCAAGAAGGGTACTCATGACATATGAGATTTTGTGGATTATAGGAGTTTCAAATTAGACTATGTACACAATCCTTTTCCTACTCCATTTAGTGATGAAGTCCTTGATCAATTGGCGGGAAATGAGGCATAATATTTCAATAATGGTTTATTGGGTTATAATCAAGTCCGAATTGTGGAAGAGGAAAATAAGAAGAACACTTTTAATACCAATTGGGGTTATTTTTCTTATAATGTTATGCCCTTTGGGATGAAGAAGACCACTATGGTTAATGTTTTACCATTGTAGGTAGTTACAAATCTCTCTAATTTGAATAAATGTGTCTTTTGCATGCCTTTTGGAAATTTTCTAGGACATATTGTATGTAGGGAAGGAGTTTTGGTTGATCCTGCAATGGTTGTTGTGATTCTTAATATGCCTCCTCCAATGACTAGTAAGCAATTGCAGTCCACTCTGAGTCATACTAGGTATCATCGTAGGTTTATCACAAATTACGCAAGAATAATTTCCCCATTGGAGAAGTTGTTGAAGAAATATGGAGTCTTTAGTTGAACCCTGAGTGTGATCAAGCCTTGAAAATTATCAAATAAAAGTTGAGTACCTCTCCTATTTTGATATATCCTGATTGGAAGGTGGAATTCCATGTACAAATGGATGCTTATATAATTTCTTTAGGTGGTTTCCTTGTGCAACCTAGTGAAGGAATCTTGGATCACCCTATTTATTTTGCTAGTAGAAAGATTTCACAAGTCAAGAAAAACTATACTACCACTACAGGAGAAGGTTTGGCCATGGTCTATGCTCTACAAAATTTTAAAAACTATTTGTTAGGAGGTCATTTTAAGTTTTTTGCTGACCACTTAGCTTTGAAATATCTAGTCAATAAGCCTGTGTTAGAAGGAAGGATTCATAGGTGGTTGTTTCTTTTTCAGGAGTTTTCCTTTGAATTCATTGTCAAGCCAGAAAAATTGCATGTTGGTCCTGATCATTTATCTTGGCTAGAGTCAGGAGAAAGTGGCAGAGCTATATATGACCAACTCCTAGATGCATATCTTCTTAAAATTGAGGATATCCTATATTATCTTTATGATATTTCATTATTTCTATCTAACGACACTGTGTCTAATGGATATTCTACAACTCAGAAGAAGCACTTGGTGGTCCATGTTGTAGAGTATCAGTTGATTGCAGGATAAATATATAAGTTGGGGTTGGAAAACATCCTTAGAATATGCATACTTTATCATCAATGGCCTAAGATCTTATGGGAATGTCCTAGTGGAGTTGTAGGGGTACATGTTGGAGGGAAGGCGATCACACATAATATACTTCAAGTAGGATTATGGTGGCCAAATTTGTTCAAATATGCTAAGGGTTATGCTAGAGCATGTGATGTCTATCAGAGAGTTGGTAAGTCGTCACTCAGGGATTGGTTTCCCTTACATCCTGTTCACGCTCTTCAATATTTTGAGAAATGGGAATTTGACTTCATAGGATATATCAATCCATTATCCAAGCACTCAAAGGAAAGGTACATCATCACTGCTACTGACTATTTCACCCACTGGGATGAAATAGAACCTATTAGGGATTGTTCTATAGATACTGCAGCCAGATTCATTTTTGAGAATATCATTACATAGTTAGAGGGTCCAAGGAGCTTGATAAACAACCAAGGTGCACATTTCATTAGTGAGACAATAGCCACCCTCACTCAAGAGTTCCTAATTCAACATCATAAAAGTATCATGTATCATCCGCAAGCCAATGGTACAGTGGAAGAATTTAACAAAATTATGTATAAAGGATTGAAAAAGTTATGTTTCACTAATCAAGATGACTTGGATTAGAGAGTACCAGTTGTGTTATGGGACTATAGGAACACTAAAAATAAATTACATAGATATACTCCTTTTTAATTGGTGTATGGGAGAGAAGCAATAGTCCCAACCGAGTTCATAACTTCAAGTTTATACATTGCACATGTGACTCATATGATAGATGATGAATCGATTGCAAAATGAGTTGTGGATCTGTTAGAACTAGATGAAGCCGGATTTCTAGAACATTTTCATCATATTGTGAAAAAGGCTAGACAAAAGGCTTGGCATGATAGGCACATCAAGAATAAGAATTTTGTGTAAGGAGATTGAGTATTTCTATACGAAAATAAGTTTCAAAATCACTAAGGGAATTTGCAAATGCATTGTCTTGGACCTTTTATAGTTGTGGAAATTAAGGAGTCAAGAACTATTAATATAGTGCACTTGGATGGTGTTCTTCATATGATATGGGTGAATGGTGGATGCCTAAATCCCTACCTCTCTGCTCATTGAAGAATGTTTCTCTGCACTCCTATAATAGGGAGTGAATAAAAGTAGGTAGGTTTCCTTTTTTTGTTGTTGTCATTTTACCTTTTTGTTAATAAAGCAGTGACATGTTTAACTGTTGTTCACCCCTAGAGTGTAGTTGTCATAGTCATTTTGTCTAGTTTGGGTCACATAATTGTGGTTGGGGGGAGTCCATTTCATATCTTTCCGAATTTAGTAACTTTCTCCATTTGATCATTGTCATGCCCCTATCATAGTGTTCATTAAATTTAGTTGGTACCTTTCCATCGTCATCATGTCTGTGTCAACAAAACTTATTTATATCCAAAATTATGCCCATACTTTTCTAGTTGATCGTCGACCAAGTAGTTATGTTCCCAAGTAACGTGGTCTCTCAAGTCTGTGTTGATATTTATCCACATTATTTCCTAAATCATTGATTCGATTTCATCGTGTCTATACATCATGTCTATTGTTAATGCCAAGTTCATTACATTGTTTGCTCCTTAATGATAGTTTAATTCTCATCCCACGCCACCTTCCTGACAACTGTTTCTAAACCAGTGTTTTCTTCTTGTTCAATTTAGTGTTTTCTAATTGATTGTCTAAATTATTCATTATGGATCCCAGTGAGTATCTTGTGATTCCACGTCCACATCTTTGTCCCCAATTTTTCTTTGTGTATAAACACAGTTCCACAAGCATGGGTCTTGCTATAGCTCGAGGGATGATTGTAGTTCAACTAGATATCCATGATCCAAGAGTTGAGATAATGAGAGATTTGCAAGTCAAGGTGGAACATCCAAGGCTACTTGATATCAATTTTTTAGATGGGGGCTTGTTTCCCCAAATGAAAGTCGACACTTATATGGATTATATGTTCCTTCCATCTGGAGAGTTAGATTGGTAGTGGAAGCTTCCATATCTTCCCGTTATGGAATCCAATCCACTCTCATGAATTTTCATGACCTTCTAGTGTTCAAAACTACAAGGCAAGTTACTAGGTGCACTGATTTTCTTATCAGTCGAGTACACAATGATGATTTGAGGTTGGAAAAAGAATATCCCATCCATTTTGACAATATTCATAAACAAGGATTTCAATGGAAGCTGAATATGTATCCAAAATATTCCAAGGCTTAGGGAAGAAAGGTAAAAATAAAGGATAGGTAAACCTATAGAATATGTTTGGTACCATATGTGGAGGTCGCGGAGCACTTATCTATCCTATTAATGATGAGAAAGTCCATTGTCACTGCTATCTCATTATGGGTAAATTTGTGAAAAATTACTCCAAGGGTGAATGCACTTTAGATGCTATCTCCTTCCTCGAGTTATGTAAATAAGGAGTGCCATTGAATTGGTGCAAGTGTTTGTTAACTGAGATACTGCAAGCTTATGATGACATGCATGAACGGGGTGGTTATTTCATCTATGGTTATATTTTGGTTGCATTTACAATGTGGAAGAGGAGGCCTCCATATGGTTCTAAACTGTCATACACTCTCGATCATCAAATTTCCTAGATGTTAGACCCCTTTAAATATAGAAGTGAAAACCCCAATACAACATTCAATAATATTGCCTTCTTGCAGTGGTATAATTTCATTAATGCAACCTAGTGAATGAGGATCCCATGGGAGTTTCTAAATTGACATACCAATAAGATCTAGTTCAGAATGAATAAAGACTATACTTTTGTCAGGCCCCTAGGTGTAGATATGGATCTATTTCACACTACTCCATTTCCTTTTTATTTTGATGAGGAAAATCTAGACAAGGAGGTCTATTCATGGCCTAGAGTGCATATGGAGAATAAGAAATTGGGTATAACATATCAGATTCCTGAAATTTCGAGATAAGAGGATCCAATGCAGAAAGATGTTTTGAGTTCTAGCACAAAAACAATGAAGAGGAAACATACACCCACAGACTCAGAGGAGGAAGAGGAAGAAGAGGCCCTGCCAAGGTCAATCCTGCTGCCACCATTTCCATCAATCCCAAATACTGCTATGTTCTTAGGTAAGGAGTTCCATGAAGTTTTTGAGGATATTTTTACAAAGATACCCCACACGCATTCTCCATATTCTTCCACCACCCCCCCTATTATCACTGATGAAATCCCTCTTGCTTCAGTGCCACCACATGTTAGTGTCCTATAGTTTTCTCAAGGGTCAAACTCTGAATCGAGTATTTGACATATATTAGGATGTTGAAGAAAATGATGTTTGAAAGGGTAGTGAAGTGGTCCTATGGATTGTTATCATCATCTCAGGTGAAAAAATATCTATCAGTGACCTTTAGCCATCAATCAAATCCAAACAATAGAATAAAATGTCAAAAGAAAACTTGCTCCGCAAGTTCATTGTGCAAGTTCTAGAAATGACTGTTTTTGGAGTCAATTTCAAACTCAATTTCTGACCACATGGAAAGGAATATTTGAAAACTGAATGAGGAGTTTTTCAATAACGAGCTCATTCAAAAAAAAATCTCTTATTTTCTTCATAGGTGTAATGGTTTTGAATATTCGAATGGATCTTTGCAACCCACTTTTTAGATTTAAACATTTAATGATTCCCTGTTTTAGTCATTATATTTGGGCATCGATCCCGAGGCACTGGAGAAGAATTTTGAAAAATTGAAAGAGGATTTTTTCAAGAATGAGCCCATTCAAAAACAATTCTATGAGTTTCTTTAGATGTGTCATGGTTTGGAATATTTGAATGGGTATTTACAACCTAATTTTCAGATTTAAGCATTTAATGATTTCCTATTTTAGTCATTATCTTTGGGTGTGTATCCTGAGACTCTGGAGAGGAATTTTGAAAAACTGAAAGAAATGTTTGTTAATAATGAGACCATTCATAAAATAATCTCTCAAATTTTCACCATCTATCCTAGTTTGAGAGATATGATGTTATATATTGACCCCTAGTTTCCAGAAAATTGATTCCTATTTCCTAGCAGACAATTCTAAATGTGTTACTATAATTTTAAAATCAGATTCAAAATTGAAGGAGAGTGGTTGAATATAGAACTCTATAGATTAGGGATGGATTTTTCATTTATATTGTATCATTTTGAGTGTACAAGGGGTTGGAAGAAGCGTAGAGGAACATTTTGGGCATCTTGTAATTTGCTAGTTTTTAATGGAATATCACTACAAAAGTACTGAGCTACTCTTACCAGGGGTTCTAGTGATGGTGATATGAAATATGTTTTTTTATCTATGTATGTATTATTTGTTTCCTTTCCATTTCATTTGTAATCTAAAACTACTTGATTGGAAATTAGTGATTCAGAATTCATCTGTTTTGATGCTCTAGATCAAGTAATTAAGTATTGTAATTTCCTCTAAAAACAACACTCATAATTCATCCAAGTTGATGCTTTGAATGAAGTTATTTGTTTTCCCCTTCTTCCATTCTACAAAAAATAATATTTTAACTGAAATACCATCATTTACCTAGCCTATGTTTCCTTGAAAGCTCTAAAACTAGTCACTGATAGTTCCATTTGAGTCAAAGTTGACTCCATGCATAATGGATTTTCTTCCACCTTTGCCACCAACCACATCTTAAAAATTTATCTCCATTTTAGATTTGGACACTAAACTTAATATACAGTGAGAGATCCCTCTCTGGTTTGGAAAGGCTAGATTACAAGCCCAAAGTGTTCGGTGGTTACCTTTGTAGTTTTCCTCCTGCAACCAAGGAAAATTATAGAGTGCTAACATTTTGGTGCCGTTGTCGGGGAGTGAAAGTGAAACTTTCCCTAGGATATATGACAAAGATCATATATGAGTATTGATGGTGAACATTAGTCAGAAACAGAAAGGTTGTACATCATTAACCTGTGACTCCATTTTCAACAATCTAGAGTTCATAATTTTCATGGAAACTCCATTGTCCAAAGACTCAGTAGCCTAAATAATTTCTCGACGACTCCTCTTCTTCAATATGGATCACAAATATGCAAGGTATTCTCCAATGAATCATTCTCACATTCCTAATTTTCCAAATCGAATTCCTTGCATATATTGGCAGACATATCTTCCTAGATTCATAGATGGAAAAGGAGATGGTGTTGCTCTTGACTTGGTTAAATTTCATATGCATGTGCGTAAGCTAAAGGTTCAATTTCATGAAGACTTCTTGATGAATATGTTCATGGCCACCTTGGAGGGAAAGGTAAAATAATGGTATGAAAATTTACCATCTGCAAGTCTTTATTCATTACAAGAGTTTCATACAATATTTTTTGAAAATGATAAAAGATCCTATCCATCATTGTTATTGATTCAAGACTAATGTCATCATTTTGAAATTTTTATTCAAAACTTGGAGAATGCTTATGAAGATCATGAGTTCATAGATGAGGAAATTTTAGAGGCCATCTATGCAAATCCTTTTCAACATCAAGAACAATGATTAGAGCATAATCGTTACGAAGATAAATTTGATTTTTAGGAAATATTATCTCCCCCTTTGACTAAAGGTGAAACTGATCATAATTTTAATGATGAAATCCATGTTCTATCTCTTGAATTTGATGAAAATTTGCAGAAGCCTTTCCAGTATTCATGTGATCGAGAATATGAGGATAACCATTCATATGTTTCTTCATATTATGCATTTTCAGAATCTTTGTTTCAAGAAAAGGTTGGTCAAAATCAGATTTCTGAAATTGCATCCATAGAAACTTTAGACAATAAGCCATCACATGACATAGAATTTTAGGAAATGAATACATCAACCTATCACATTTTCATCACAAAGTCACAATGGCAAGAGAATAATGTGCATGAAGGTTTTTGTCTCAGTTCTCCTGAAAATCAAGATGACACTCCTGTTGGTATCCATGAAGGGTCATTTGTGGACATTTTTTCAATTGATGATGTGGTTGCCTCAATTAAATATTTTCAAGAAAACACTATTTTTTTCCTTGATGAGAATGATAATCGTAATGAATAGATTGTTTTCTTTCATTTTGAAAAGGATCTTACGTTGGATGACATAGAACAATTAACAATTGTAAATGAAGGGAATGCTTGTCTTTTTGCTGACCTTGAAGATAGGGTAGTGTATCATTCTTTTGAAGATTATTTTGCAGTTTTGTTGGAATCGTTAAGGAAAGTGAATTTTGAAGAGTTCACAAAATTTGAAGGTGGATTCATATTTCATATTGAGTTGTTATCTTTTAATCTTTTCTTTCGTTTTGGAGAGAATCAAAGCGAAGGCCAGTCAAGTAGCAAATTGTTTGATTAGTTACATTGGAAATATGAGATCACTTGAATTCAATAGTTTCCTCAGCTGATTAGAGTAGGAATGTTGTGCTAATAATATTGTTGGGAAAGCATTTGTTTCAAATTCGATTCTAGCAGTATGGTTTTAAATGTGTGCATAGTTTCAGTGTACAGTTTTGGTTTTCAAAGTGGGTTTGATTTCAGTTGGAGAAGGGAACAAGTCAGTTTGCAAGTTAGGAACATCCCAATGGATGAAGGCACCTAGTAAGTGATTTCTTTACTACCTCACAGGGAGTAAAATATCCCCATTGGAGCCAATGTTAATGTCCTATAATTTTCTCGAGGGTCAAAGTATGAATCGAGTATTTGACATATATTAGGATGTTGAAGAAAATGTTGTTTGAAAGGGTAATTAAGTGGTCCTAGGGATGCTTATCATCATCTCAAGTTTCAAAATATAAATCAATTACCTTCAACCATCAATCAAAGCTAAACAATAGAAGAAAATGTCAAAAGGAAAATCGCTCTGCAAGTTCGTTGTGCAAGTTATGGAAATAATTGTTTTTGCAGTCAACTTCAAACTTAGTTTCTGACCACATGGAAAGGAATATTTGAAAATTGAAAGAGGATTTTTTCAAGAACAATCCCATTCACAAAAAAATATTTTATTTCTTCATAGGTGTCATGGTTTGGAAGATTCGAATGGATCTTTACAACACACTTTTCAGATTTAAACATTAAATGATTTCATGTTTTAGTCATTATCTTTGGGTGCGGATCCCAAGACACTGGAGAGACATTTTGGAAAAATGAAAGAGGATTTTTTCAAGAATGAGCACATTAAAAAAACCTCTCTCCTTTACTTCATAGGTTTCATGGTTTGGAATACTCAAATGGATATTTACAACCTATCTTTCATATTTAAACATTTAATGATTTCTTGTTTTAGTCATTATATTTGGGCATGAATCCCGAGATGGTGGAGAGGAATTTTGCAAAACTGAAAGAAAATTTTCTCAAGAATGATCCTATTCCCAAAAAACCCTCTCCGTTTTGTAAAATCTATCATGTTTAGAGAGATATGATGTTATATTTGACCCCTATTTTCCAGAAAATCGATTCCTATTTCCTAGCAGGCAGGTCTAAACATGTTGCCATAATTTTATAATCAGATACAAAATTGAAGGTGAGTGGTTGAATATTGACTTCTATAGCTTAGGGATTGATTTTTCCTTTATATTGGATCATTGTTTAGTGTACAAGGGGTTGAAAAAAGCATAGAGGAATATTTTGGGCATCTCGTAATTTGCTAGTTTTTAATGGAATATCATTGCAAAAGTACTAAGCTTCTCTTACTAGGGATTCTAGTGATGGTGATCTGAAGTATGTGTTTTTATCTCTGTATGTATTTTTTTTTTCCTTTCCATTTCATCTGTAATCTAAAAATACTTGATCTGAAATTAGTGATTTAGAATTCATCTTGTTTGATGCTCTAGATCACGCAATTAAGTACTGTAATTTCCTTCTAAAAAACACACTCATAATTCATCCAAGTTGATGCTCTAAATGTAGTTATTTGTTTTCCCCTTCTTCCATTCTAGAAAAAAAAAAAATTTAACTGAAAGACCATCATTTACCTAGCCTTTGTTTCCTTGATAGCTCTAAAACCAATCACTCATAATTCCATTTTCTTCAAAGTTGACTCCATGCCCAATGGATTTTATTCCACCTCTACCATCAACCACATATTAAAACTTTATCTCCATTTTAGATCTGGCCACTAAGATTAATATACAATGAGAGAGCCCTCTCTGGTTTGGAAAGACTATATTCC
>ML779770.1:478370-496508 GCA_009831015.1 Picea engelmannii | reverse complement strand
TTCATATTGTGTCAAGAATGTTTCCAAGTCATTTAGTCCATGGAAACTGGGTGGTTCTCTGATTTCTATGCCTATCCATCGTACTACGCGATCTATTCTTGCACATCTTCTCTTGGATACTTCATGTAGTCTCTGCTGCCAGTTTTCTAACCTGGTGTCTGAGTCTGTTGCGCATGATATAATGCTCTGCCAACTGAGTACCCCATCTGCAGTTGGCTTTATGTAATCCTCATCACGCATAGTTTTTCTGTATAACTGGTCAATCCCCTCAAAGTTCAGGCACATGGGTTCTACGAACCTCCCCCCTTCTGATGGGTCTAGTGGTGCTATGACCCTGTAGTCTCCATATTCAAATTTCATTTTCCTTGTTTTCAAGTTAATTATGGCATGGTTGTCAAACACCCAATCCAGACCGAGTAGTGTCAGGTACGGTGTTGTGCCATCTACTATTTCAATGACTTCAAAGTCTAATTTAGTGTGCACTCCATCAAGATCTATTGTTGCTCCTTTCAGTCTACCTATTCATAGGACTCTATGCTAGTTTTCTATTTTTAATTGGACATTTGAGTATCCCAATGTTGGCTCTCCCATGAATTGCTAGGTCTTCTTGGGTAGCACATTCACTTCGGATCCTAGGTCTAGTATAATGTCTCCCATATTTAAATCCCCAATGTTAGCATTTAGTCTAAATTCCCTACTTATTCTTCTTCGGGTGTGTAGGTGGTTGACGGTTTTTGGTTCTATATTTTCTTCCATCTCACTGCTACATTTATCTAGTATGTTTTGTAGTATTTTCATAGATGAAGGATCACTTAACACTTTTACGCATGATTGCAAAAAAAAATTTATTGTACTTACTTGTCCCTTGGGTTGCATTCCGTTGGTATGATCTAATGATGGTGACATTTCATACTCTGAGACTTCCTTGAATGGTTGTGCAGTTGAAGTTGACGCTATGTCCACCTTCTGAAATTCTTGTCTGGCTTCCTTAAAAGTCTCATTTTATTTGGGTGCATCGAACTGCTTCCTTGGCTCGATGCTCTTCTTTATCAATTGGTTTTGTGTTGGTTCTTGTAGAACTGCATCAATTCCTATTTTCGTTCCTCCATGAGTGACTATGTCGATGTTTCATATGTCATCCCTTTCTTTGGCTGAAATCCATTGAACATTATGCTTGTTCTGGTTCCTCTTTTCCTAGATCTTTACTAATAGTGTCGGACATTCCTCTGTCTCGTGATCCGATGCGCAACAATACATATAAGTCATTGGTGGAAATGTAAATTCTCGAGCATAATGTCCTGGTTGCTGACAATTGTGACATGTGATTGGTCCTCTACCATGTCCAAAACCTCCTCATGCTCGTCCCCCTCCTCTGTATCCTGTGTGATCACTTCTTGGTGCATTGTACTGTGGTGCCTGATTATACTGCATGGTATTGTACTGGGGTCGTGTCGGGTTGTACCATGGTTTCACGTTATTATATGGTTTTTGTGCAGTGTTATACTGCTACTGCGTAGTGTTGTATGCAGTTGGAGCTTGATTAAACTAGGGTTCTACTTTCCTAGTCATCATTTTGGCCTGTACTATATATGCATCTAATGTTCTTTCCCGCATCAGCTCCATAGTTCTGCAATCTTTGTCATCATGGCCCACTGACTTACAAAAGGTGCAATATGAATTCTTTGGAATTGTCTGGTATTTTTGCATCATCATGCAGTGATAAGGGTCATGGCTCAGTTTCTTGCATATTTCGCACCATAATCCTTCCTATGGTAGTAGGTTTGGCATACCTATCGCCATATACTACGCGAATGTTGGGCATTCTTTCTTGTGGTGTCCTTCTGTCCTACATGTGGTGCACCAAATGAATTCTCATTTTTCCTTGTTCTTATTTTGGTTCAACTAAAATGTTAGATTCTTCAAATCCTCCTTCAATTCCCCAATAGCTGGATCTGTCTGTTGGTACTGGTTCTCTTCCAGTTGCAAGGTTGCCTGTAGAGCCTCTGCCTGCGTCTAAATCTTCTGTTGTCGTAAGGGATATTTTAAATCTGGGAGTAGTGATTTGAAAAATAGGTGCTCGTGTTGGATCTCGGTCATAAGGTGTTGTAGTTTTCCCTTCAGTCACTTGAATCTCTGATCAATCTCCCATATATACTCTCCTAGTTTTTGTCTTATCTCGATCATCTCGTTCATGTACTGATCCTATGAGCTCAGCTTCTGGAACTCATTAATCAGTATCTTCTTAATGTATGCCAGTGTCCTCATCATCCCAAGGGAATTGTATGTGTCTAGAATCATGTACCAATCTAGTGCTTGGTCTCTTAGCGTGATTGCTAGCTGCGTGAGTTTGGTATCTTCATCCGTGATCTTCTTCGCTTCCTAGATATTTGCACAAATGAACAAATGTTTCTCAAGGTCTTCTACTGCTTCTCCTCTAAACTCTGGTAATATGATAGTGGGATCGTGTCATGCCATTCTAAATGATTAACTACTACCTCCGTCGCGCAGTGTAGATACTTGACTAGTACTGCCTGAACTGACTCCTCCAGTTGTTGCTCCTTGTGTAGATGTACTTCCTATTGTCAGACTTCCTCCGAACTTCAGTTGTCTAAATGGTGGTGTTATCTTTTGTGTATTAGTCACACATGGGTTGATGGGTTCCACACTGACATTAATATGGATAGGATGGTTTCCTTCTCCTTATGTTCTTGGGCCTCTCATCTTCCTCTCATATGTTGTGTGCAGGATTTCCTCAATCTGCTCCACAACCCGGAGATCCTCTACCTCTTCCTCATCGGTTGCCAAGCCTTCCCTTGCAACTACAACTCTCTTCTTGGTATTCACCTTATATTGGTAGGGTACTCTGCTACGCGTCATTCCTAATGATGCCAGAATCCATTGAAGTTGATCGTCATCCATCAAGATCGGGTCCAAGGGTTCCTCTTCCTTCTTGCCTTTATCCTTACCTCCTTCCATTTATCCTCTCTCTGTCAGTGCTTCCCCCCTTCCCCCATGCATGCAGGGAAGTTTAGCTATCGGATTCCATTGTCATTACACCTTTGTTATATAGCAGTATCTTGATAGAAGTATACAGTGATTGAATGTACCTTCCTCGAGGTCCGTGTAGAAATTCTTGCTCTGTTGCATTATATGACTTCACTGTGTCGACTAAAAACTCTATGATGAAGCCTACCACAATACTGGGGTTCAATATAGCTGTCAAATCCGGTTCTTCAGGTGGTTATCTTTCAACCTTAGTAGCCACTCCTGTAGTAGATGCAGAAAATCACAGAAAAAAACTTCATAGAAATCCGTAAACACGTATCTATCCAGATATTTGCGAGGTATGATGCTAGGGTTCCTATTGTCTTTCTAGGAAAAATCTATCTCTTTGGTTCTCAACCATCCTTGAATTTCTTCTTTCATGGGGTTCCAAGATCTCAACATTCCCTTCTAATGGCTCATTCTTCTTTTGTTTCTCTCAGTCGTTTCTTGTTCACTCTATCTTGACTACTCAGTCCTCTCTTGTTCCTCTTAACATGGAAATGGAACCATTTGTTAGTTTACAAATTGCTCTCCTCTTCTCTCTGAGTTATTGACCCAGGGTTCATGTCATTCGGGTTACCAACAAAGCCTCTAAAACTATCGGCCCTTCTGGTAAACTGGAAGGCAACACAGTACACAGAATGCACTGTGCAATCTCACCTGAGATAGCTTTATATGGGTGGTTGTAAGACTCAGGTGTTCACAGCCTAGGATTGAGTATGAGATGGGGGTTTATTAATCAGAGCCATGCACTATGAACTTTGAGTGCGATATACTTATTCTATTACATAGGTTACTTACCGAGCAACATATTCGTGTTCCATAACAATATATCAACTCATTTATCAAGCATAGCAATAAACTGCTGAAAGAAGGTAAAGACATGCACACATTCATCATATTACATAGATATTGTCATGGTTCACCCCTCCTGGGATACGTCCACAAAGATTTGGCTCTTTTTTATTATGGTAGTTATGCATTTCCAGCGCCGCGTGCTTACAATTCCTCTCCTATGGGTAAGATCTATATGAGGCGAACTAGATCACACCGGGCTCTACAACCTACGGACTAATCCTCAGATCTACCTCCTCTCCTTCCATTCCTTGCTCAAAAACTTAAAAAAATGGTACATAACAATATTGCATAACAACTCTATTCATGTATTACTCTAATGGAATGTTATAAGAATCCAAACCCTTACAAAACAGTAAAGCTTACTGTAAAAGCGCTAACCTACTATATCAAACCCAATTAACCAACAACTCTCCAACTTCTATATGATACCTGTGTATCTATATTTATTCATTTTGGGCTCTTCATCCTTCTTACCAAAAATTACCAAAACCCTAACCCTACCGACATTAGGTCTTCCTCCCATGCATGCTTTTTGTTCTTCCTCCAGCTGTCACTTTCCTTGTGCACGCTTTCTTGCATGCATGTCTGTTGTTCTTTCTCTAGTTGTTACTTCTGTTTCTGCATGCTTTCTTTCCCATGATTTTCTTTCTTTCCACTTTGTCCTGGTGCCAACACTAGTCGATAGGCCACGGGCCCCTTCCTTTCCACAACCTCAAAAGGTCCCATGAACCTAGGAGAGAGTTTAGCACCCTTTCCAAACTTGATCGAACTCTTATGCGATTTCACCCACAAGAAGACTCGATCGCCAAATTCATAACTACGGTCGACACAATGCACATCGACATAACTCTTATGTTGATCCTGTGCTTCTTTGATCCTTTGTCTTATCGTTTGCATTTGATCTTCCATTTCTTGGATCACTTCTGGCCCCACCAGGACCCTATCCTCAAGCCGATCCCAACTCAAAGGTGTCTATATGTCGGCATACAGTATGGATTCCATTTGTTTTATGACGCCTTTCCCTTTGATGACCTGGAGCTGGACTTCGACCAATGATGAGCCCATCCATTTCTATCAATCCAAGATGTGGGAGGATAAAGAAAAATATTTCCTCTATGAAATCTATCACTATGTGGTGGTGTCGGTGCATATCGCCCTCTATGGTTGCTCGCCTCCCAGGATTTCAGATGGGATCATGGCCAACCTGGGGAAAATAGCAGACTGGTACAATGAGGAAAATTTTTCTTACATCATAGTTTTTGGGTGTCCAGTTCCCCCACACGCTTTACCAAAGTTTTTACTAGATCAGCTAGTGTGCCAAGAGGTAGCATATCAAACTATGACAGGGGGTATCAATAAAGAATTAAAAGCGGCCCAGAAAAAAGTATGGCCAACCTTCCCTCTTTAGGTTGGTATGTTCTCATTGTTAGATTTTATCCACTCGAAAGTAGAAGCTGCAGCCCTAGAAGACATCAAGTTGGTTAATATTGAGTTCAAGAAGCATGATCCCTAGAAGATCGTGGGAAATCACTTGGATCTATACAATCTAAAGAAATATGAGCATGAAGCTTCCCCACGGGATGAAATATTCCAGGGAGTTAGGTCCTACCAAGAAGTGTTGAGTAGAGTCTGAACTCTGGCTCTAGACCAATTAGCTCTAGACCAATTAGCTAGTTTCTACAATTTCTAGAGGCACAGAAGGAATAGTTTGCCTAAGGTCTTACAGGGAGAACCTCAGAAATATCCATCTACAGAGGAAGCTACAACTTGGGGTTTAGAAATAGGAGGTTCCAGCGGACAAGATACTCAGGAGTATCTGAAGAAAACTAAAGCTTTAACACAGAAGGTGGATACTGCATTATAAAATCCACCTAGTGACCAAGAAAAAGCTCAATTTGAAGATTTGATAAAGAAGGGACAGGATACATCACCGTCCACACTAAATCGATTGGCTACCAACACAGCAGAGCAACATTCATACACGAAGATAAGTAATCCCATTATGTCATTAACACCTTTACAGTCAAGTCAGGGAAATCCCAATGCCGAAGTCATATTTATAGAAGACCTTACTCTGATCTCGGCCAAAGAAATGCCTCCTTTGGATTTTTTTTCAGCAAGAAGAGGAGGGCTATAGTAAAGAGAGAAACACACTAAAATGATGGTGCAACAGTAAAAAGGTAGAGGATTTTGTATGATGCACATGGTCTAGATGAGACAGAATTCACTATGGTAATAGCAGGCTCATTAGGTGCCTTTTCCACGACTAATCAGTGTTCGGTAGAAAACCTAGTAGAGCAATTGAAATAGAGAAATATGTTGGTAAGACAATTGCAAGACCAGATGAAAACAGTGGAAAGAGATGTGAGAAATCAGATGAATAAGGATTTTGAACAGTTCAGAGCTGATGACAAACAAAAAAATTCAACAACTCAAAACTAACTTTGATGAGTTATATCAGAATTCACAAACCAATAGAGAATTTGCCACTCGACAAAAAGAATTGATCAAGAAACTATAGGCCAAGATAGATTTGGCTGAAGATACAACCATGAAGATGGAATCTTTCCAATATCATGCACTAGAAGTACATGAAAATATGGAATCATCCCAGCGAGATCTTTTCACGAAAGTAGAAGCTATTCAAAATTGTTATCGAGTGGCAAACCTTTCTCTGAATAACATTTACATTAAGGAGAGAGAAGCCACTATAGATCGAGATAATTTCGAGGATTCCATTTTAATAGCATCCAAGGATTACATAGCAGAGGTTCCTCAATTGTCTCTTTCTGAGAAAACCCGAGGCAACATAATCTTGAAAGCCTAGGAGCCAATCTGGTTGAAAGAAAACGATTAGCCAGAGAGGTAAATAAAGCTTGTGAAGAACCATTGTGTTCACTAGACAAAGGGTTACTGGATGTTGAAGGAAATAGTATCTCTGAGGCCCTAGCGTACATTTATATAGAAAAGAATTAACATAATTCTAAAACAAGCAAAGAAGAATCTCATATAACCATCCAAAAAATGAAACAAATCGATCGGGTCCAGCTACAGGCCACATCTTTGGGAGCAATAAAAATACAGGAAAGGTTGCCTCAAATAGAAAATAAGTTATACACTTTTGAGGCAAATGAAGCAACATAACCTTTTGGGTTGGTAGTACAGTTAGTAAGATGATGCATCCATTGTGTCCAACACGGGAAAGCTAGCACATTTGAAAACAAGTGAGACAACCTGTACATACTATTCATATGGGTCATGATTAGATGCCAGTTGTTTCCAAGATGGAGTATATGGAGAATAAACATCTCTACCTACAAACGAATAGACCAAGAAAATGCTTATGGAACCTTTCAGTTTTTCATATTGTAATATTTATCACTTATAAATTATGAGAATTCCAACCATTAGGTTGAGATCATTTTGTATAAATACATAGATTAAAGACTTATTTCAGGTTGTTTCTTGCCGATTGTAATAGAGAAAACTCTCCTTATAGAGTATTAATACAAGTGAAAACAGAGATTCCAAGTTTTGTTCAAATCTAGGTTATGTGTTTCTTTGACTTCCATTTCTCAATTTTCCTTATGTACTCTTGAATAAATGTTTGATTCCAATTTAGTACAACAACTACTGTAATATTATTGCATCAGTAATTTATTGAGTAAGTAGTTTTTCCTCTGTATTTACTGTGAGTATTACAAGACCTACTTGTTGTGTGAGTTATTGTAATTTTATGCTTAATTTGAGGTTATAGTAATCTATTTTATTCTACTACAACAAGGTGGGACTCATATGTAATTGATTCCTTACTTTATTTCACATCTTTTTAATTTTCCTTCACATCATTTATTATTTCGATTTTGACTCGGATACGAAATACAGCCTCTGTTCTATTACACAGTTATTTCCATTCAAGAATTTTTCTCATATAAATGAGGTAGGAAAAGCATTTTAAAACACACTCTTAAATACTTCCTTGATGCTTGAAATTATTCTTTGAGCCTTAAGTTTAATCTCAGGACCAACATGTTTTTTGTGCTGCTGCCGGGGATGGAGAAATGAAGTTATTTTTCTCTGGGAAAACGACAAGGTAACATTCTATCTTTGATAGTGAACAAATATTGAATATTGTGTTAAGTCTATTTTGTATCTTTCACTTGGCGAATCCACCATTGATAAACTGGCATTCTGTCGAAGGAATACTAGAAAGAACCCAGACGATCAACAAACCACACTTGTATCTAATCTCAAAAGTTTGTTAAAACCAAATGGATACCTCAAGTTGACTACCATGTCGGCAGGTAAGAAATACAAACCAAAAGTCGCACAAATCAATAATACGGTTCTGGGTGAAGAATCAACCCCTAAAAATAATATTAAACAAACACCCTCTGCGAAAGGCTCAACTAACCAATCTGAAGTTAGGCACGAGAACCTAGAGGAAGTTGTACCCAAAATAAAGATTGAGTCTGGCTCTTCTGATTCACCAGACAGTCCGAATAAAATATCCCCTTCTATACCAACTATCGTTACTTTTCTATCTACCCCATCCTCACCCGAAGAAAATTTTTTGGTTCTCTGAAATCCTGAAGAGTATACTTTATACCTTGGTTCGTCTCCTACTAGTTCACCAATCTATACATCTTGTAAATTTGAAAAAACCAGTCTGTGTTTCCCTTTCCTTCCTCCTATAGATTTTGCATCTCCTGACGATCATTTTTTAGATTTCCCTTCACCTCACCCCGAGGAAGAAAAAAGGTCACCGGTCTAGTTCATATAAGTTTTTGAAAACCCTCTTTTTAACTCCCGAATTCCATCCCCTGAACTTTCAATGGATGTCGTTGGAGGTGGTCAAGGTGGTGTCGGAGGAGGGGGAGGTCAAGGAGGAGGAGGTCAAGGGGGTGTAGGAGGTCAAGGACAACCTCCACCTAGGATTTTTTCCAAAGTAGTAGCCCGATACACTCCTTTAGTCCTTCCCCCCGTCCTTCATGACCTACCTAAAAATTAAAAGAAGAACTTACCAAAGTTTACAAGGGAAGGAGATTTAACAACTACAGAGAATATCACCTTTTTCAATCAATTAGCCGATATCCTAGGGATTGAGCATGAATATGTTTATTCCATAATTTTAGTGCAAAATTTTGAGGGACAAGTACGAATCTGGTTTCGAGGACTCCTAGTAGGATCCCTAGGGTCTTATGATGAATTATAAAATGCTTTTTTAAGACAGTGGGGAGAAAAGAAAGACCACTTGTACTATCTGACGAAATTCATGGCTATGAGGAAAAAGAACTCTGAGTCGATTCTTGAATTCACCCAGAGGTTTAACAAACTCTATCATAATATTCCAGCAGAAGTTAAACCCTCTCAACCCGCAGCAAAAGTGACTTTTGTAGGGGCTTGTGAGCCCGACTTTGCCCTACTATTAAGGGAAAGAATATCTGCTACCCTCACAGGAATGCAAGATGACGCCATAGAAATTGAGTCAAACATGATTGCCTCAGGTAAACTAAAATCCAAGTTTGAGACAGGAACCAAGGAACCTAGACGTTTCAAAGAACAAGCAGGATCTTCTGGATCTGGAAACTCTATGGAAGAAAAAATGGACGATATGGCTAAAATAATAAAAGATTTGTCAAATAAAATATCTAGAATGGAACTAGACCGAGCCAAACCTGATCCATTTGCTAGGAAATATTTCAAGAGAAATCCCAATTCTCAGACCCATCAGAAACAAGTAAAAAACGAAGATAAAAAAATCCAGGCTCTGTTTAAGTCAGAAAAGTTTATAGGAGATGATATACACGATTACAAAGGGTTAGAAGAATATGTAAACAACCTTAGTGATGAATACTAGGAACCGCACCTAACTAGATAGGACTATGAAAAATATATAGAACAAAATCCCCTCTTTATCAATGAGGAAAGTATAAACAACCTGGGGGAGTCTGCATATCAAGGGATCACTGACTCCATAATGGTTGAAGTTCAACAGAAGTATAATATAATGCCTAGAGAGATAAGTAGTACAAGTGCTCCACCAAAAAATATCCTATTAAGAAACAAAGCGAATGAGGAAGCTACCCAAACTAAACAAACAATTGAAAAACAGGCTGCCCAAACTAAACAAACAGTTGAAAAATAAGTTTCCCAAGCTAAAAAAGTTGAAACCAAATCAACACAAACTAAGAAAACATTAAATGTAGAAACACAAAATTCGACTAGGGAATGCGAAAAAACAGCTGGAGGTTTTAGTTTAGAAAAGGAAATAAATAAAATTAAAATCCCTATGCCCCTAGTTGAGCTCGCTAAGAATCTAGTATATAAAAAACAGATCGCTAAAATGATTAACTTCTCAGATGCAGAATGTTATACAGATGTGATAAATATACAAGATGAAAAGCCTACGATTATGTTTGGTCTGCACATTGAAAATGCTAAGGATCATGTAGCTCCTTTCTGTATTACATTAACCGTGCATGATCATTTACTTCATAATTTCATGTTAGATTCTGGGGCCTCCCACAACTTAATGCCTAAAGTTATCATGGAAAAGTTGGGCCTTGAAATCACTAGACCTTACTGGGATTTATATTCTTTTGATTCTAGGAAGGTTAAGTGTCTAGGCATGATCAAGGATCTAGTAGTGAATATTGCACAAGTTCCTGTGAAGAGCATCCTTATGGATGTGGTCATTGTTGACATCCCTACCAAGTATGGCATGCTTTTATCCAGTTCCTAGGGTGCAAAACTTGGAGGATCACTTCAACTGGACATGACATATGCAACTATCTTGATCTTTGGTGGACAATTTACCTGATTGTACAAAGAGACTAGACTGGAATATAATGTAAGTGACCCTCAAAACCCAAATTACTTACCCAGTCTACATCGTTGATCAGGATCTAGGAAATTGTATTTTATCTTTAGACGATGATTTTGATGACTGTATAGAGGAAGAAAATAAAAAATTAGAAAAAACACAGAAAAATGTAAATACTAGGGAAGGAGTTTGGAAAATGTTTTTTGATGGCGCTTCATCCTATGAAGGGGCAGGGTTAGGAGTGTTATTTGTGTCACCTGGAGAAGAATATGTCATTCCCTTCTCATATATACTAAAGTGGGAAATCGATTATACAAATAATGTCTGTGAATACGAGGCTCTGGTTTTAGGACTGGAGGCTTCTAGGAAACTGAAAATTGAAAATATAATAGTTTATGGAGATGCAGAACTTATCATAAAACAAATAAAGAAGAAATATCAAGATAAACATACAAGGCTAAGGTCTTACAAAAATTTTGCCTGGGATCTGATTGAGAATTTCTTCTCATCATTTAACATTCATCACATCCCAAGAATAGAAAATCAACAGGCAGATTCCTTGGCCAAAGAAACTCCAACGTTTGCGCCTCCTACTGTCCTAAAGCTGAAGTATCATATAGAAATGAGACATAGATCTTCAATCCCGAATAATGTACAACATTGGCAAGTCTTTGAATATGATTAGCAGATTAAACAATTTCTAGAAATGGTTGATGAATTCTCTTAGACTCATATAGACCAAGAAAACCAGAACGATCCTATCTGGATCATGCAAGTAGATGAAGATCCTGAAAAGTTCCAAGATAAGATCGCAAATCATTGGATTCTAGTACTTAAGAAAAATCAGATACCCAGAGGTCTGATACCATTGGAAAGATTGTTTGAAAAAGATGACATACCCTTGAAATCAACCCTACGACCTCAGCCTGAGGAAGTTGAAGACTATGACATAGGAACTAAAGAAGAACCTAAGATAGTCAAATTATCTAAATACCTTCCATCTCAGGTGAAGAGTAAATATGTCAAATTGCGTAAAAAATATAAAGATGTTTTTTCCTAGTCATAGCATGATTTAAAAACTTATGATACCTTTGTGATTGAACATAAAATATCGTTGAAGCATGGTATCAAAAATTTTAGACAAAAGTTGAGACAGATAAACCCTATCCTCTTACCAATAATAGAAAGAGAATTCAAGAAGCTTCTGGATGCAAAGATTATCATTCCAATTAGATATTTTGAATGGGTAGCAAATCTGGTACCCGTCAAGAAGAAAAGTGGAGAAATCAGGCTTTTCATGGACTTCATAAATTTAAATTGGTCATCACTGAAGGATAATTACCCACTGCCAAAAATGGATCATGTCCTGGAAAAAGTAGTGGGGGCTAACAGAATGTCAATGATCGATGGCTTCTTAGGTTATAACCAAATTGTTGTCCACGAAGATGATAAAGAAAAAAATGCATTCAATACTCCGTGGGGAACTTTCATGTACGATAAAATTCCATTTGGTTTGATGAATGCATGAGCCACTTTTCAAAGAGAAATGGATATAGATTTCATTGGTGAGAGAGATAAGTTTGTTTTCATTTACTTAGATTATCTAACAATCTTCTCGAATTCTGATGCAGAACATCTGGTTCATCTCAAACAAACCTTTGAGAAATGTCGAATATTTGGTTTGTCTCTAAACCCTAAAAAGTATCATTTTTCTATGCAAGAAGGAAAACTTCTGGTTCATATAGTTTTAAAATATGGAATTAAGTTCGATCCCAAGAGAATCAAGGTTATTGACACAATAAAAATTCCTAGAAATAAAAAGGAAATCCAATCGTTTTTAGGTAAAATAATTTTTTTGAGAAGTTTTATCCCTAACTTTGTTGAAATTTTCAAATTGATCACAGATATGCTGAAGAAAGACAGTGAAATAAGATGGATTGTTGAATCCAAAGCGTCGTTCGAGCAAGTTAAAAAATTTATAAGTGAAGCTCCAGTATTATCTAGTCATGACTATACTAAGGAATTATTGATCTTCTTTTTCGCATCTGAGCATACTATCATAGTTGTACTCCTACAAAAGAATGAAGAAGGTTTCGAACAACGTATAGCCTTTTCAGTAAAATTCTCAGAGACGCCAAAACCAAATACAACATACTGGAAAAAAAATCCTACGTGATGGTGAAAGCTCTCAAAGCTTTCAGAACATATGTACAACACTCCAAGATAATCGCCTACATGCCAACAAGATCTGTCAAAGATATACTAGTACGACCTGATAGTGATGGTAGGAGAGGTCAGTGGTTAGCCAAAATTCAAGAGTTCGATCTAGAGGTTAAATTGACCAAGCTGGTCAAAGGTCAGGGTCAGGAAAAATTATTAGCAGAATCAAATTTTAGAGCACTAGGGATAAATCATCTGGAATCACATGGACCTATTCCAGACATGGGAAAGATTGATGATCAAACCCCCACAGTTCATATCGAAGATAAATTTTCTTCCTCTGACTGGTACCGCGATATCGTTGCATATCTCCTCACTCTTTGGTTCCTGAGCGATATAACTCCATCAAAAGAAAGAACGTTAAAACTGCACGTAGTTAAGTAATGTATTATCAAAAGACAATTGTACTGGAAAGACCCCTTAGGTTTCTTTCTATGTTGTTTAACAGAACCTGAAACAGAGGATGTCATAAATGAATTTCACAAGGGAATATGTGGAGGACATCACACTTGGAGAGCCACGACATACAAGATTCTAAGAGCTGGATATTATTGGCCAAAGCTATTTACTAATGTGAGCACTAAAGTTAGAGCCTACAACCCTTGTAAAATGTTCTATGGCAAGCAAAAACTCCATGCACTACCTTTGGTCCCAGTTGATACAAAGGTTCCTTTTCAACAATGGGGCCTGGACTTCATTGGATAAATTCACCCACAGTCAAGTGCCCAACATAAATGGATTCTGACTACTACCTATTATTTCGCGAAATGGGTGGAATCCATTCCAACCCGGAATGCCACAAATTCGGTAGTTATAAACTTTTTGGAGGAAAATATCCTATCCAGATTTGGTTGTCCCTAGAAAATAGTTACAAATAAATCCCAAGTGTTCAAATCTATGGCAATGATAAGTTTCTGTCAAAAATACAACATCGTATTGGGGCATTCTACAACCTATTATCCCCTGTCACATACCCACTATGGCATAATAAATTTTCCACCTTTTTCTCGAGGGACAGAATCCCCGAAGTCCTATGGGGCTTAGCACAGACTAGCTCTTCCCTTTTTTCCACCTCCATGTGATCATTGATCATGATCACAGGCCAAACAACTAGGTGCCTTTTCGCATTTCGCGACTCAGCGATATAAGCAAGTCAAGTCTTTCGACTCTGCAAACCCTGAAATGCCGAAATTCTGAAGAGGCTTCGATCAGCAATTAGTCCCCTGGGCTATGCCTTGGACTGTATGACCACTTCTCATAAGATCGCAGTCTTATTCCCTTCGGTACTTATCAATATGAGAGCTCGACCTCTTGTCAACAAGACTCCCGAATTCCCGAATTCAGATTTTCCCGAAATGGCCTTTGTCACATTAGCCCTCCTGGCTATGCCTTGATCTAGGTGACCACTCCTCATAAGACCTCTATAATATTTCTTTTAGGATTTATCAATACGATAGCCTGACCTCTTGTCAATAGGACTTCCGAATTCCCGATTTCTGAAATCCCGATGGACTCTTCCTTTCGGGATTTTCCCTGAAATCCTGGATTTCTACCACGTGTCCTCCCTCAGATGGACGGTCCTCGTCGTTTCATGATTTCATGACTTGCGACCCCCAGTGACACAAATCCTCTATTAATTTAAATCCCTGGTATCCGAAATATCAATGGACTCTCGATCTCTGCCACGTGTCCTCCACGGATGGATGATCCAGATCATTTCGGGACTTCGCCAGGTGCGAAGTCAAAATGCTCACCTTCCTCTTTTGTTTCCCGATGTCCAAATCCCTGAAATGGGTGATCTCACGACACGTGTCTTCCCTTAATCATATGGTCCATATATATTTTGGTACTTCCACCATGGAGTGTCCTGATCTTTTGTCCTTGAGACCTCCAAAATCCTGAAGTTTGAATCCCCAAAATGGGTGATCTTGCGACACGTGTCCTCCCTTAATCGAATGGTCCAGATCTATTTTGGGACTTTCACCATGGAGTGTCCCGATCTCTTGTCCTTGAGACCTCTGAAATCCTGAATTCTGAATCCCGATACCAACTCCTCTTTCGAGACTTTCGCCTCTGTTCATGAAGGCGTAACCCTCATGCATCTCCTGACAGGTCCAACAGTTGTTGGGATTTCTGACTAAGATATGATGGTTCAGATCTATCCCGCGCTGTGCACTCTCCTGTTGCTCCCTAGACATGGAAAACCAATGGTCCAGATCTCTTTCTTTCTGCCACAGAGCGCATTGGGGTTTCGGGTACCGGGATTTCGCGACTTGCGAAGACAAGGGATCTTGCCCTTTGGTTTCCCAGGTGCTGAAATGCCGAAATGCCGACCTGCAGCCATGTGTCCCTCCAATGGATGGCTGCAACCTTTACCCACGATCAACTATTATGATCTTTTTTGGATGATCAACGATCATGATCAAATCCCGGCTTTCTCAAACTTATTCACACTTAGAACTATTTCGGGGTTTCGATTATCGGGATTTCGCGACTCGCGATGACCAGGGTTCTTGCCCTTTGATTTTTCGAATGCCAAAATGCCAAAATGCTTACCGACCACCATGTGCCCTTATAAAAGGATGGTCCAGATACTCCCACGGACCTTGGGGATCTATGGTCCCAATTTCTTCGCTATTCACGAAGATAGAAGAAAAGGGTTGAGGCATTTAACACCCTCATTTCTTCCTCCAATCTAACGGTCATGAATGACCGCAAATCTTCCGACAGGATCTCGTCTATCAATCAATACTTATCCCTACACTGCCATTTCGGGATTTCATGGATTGGGGTTTCAGGAATTGCGAGTGTGAGAGGACTCGTGCTTAGATACCCCAGGTGCCAAAATGCCGAAATGTCGGGATTTTAAGAGGCCCATTCTTCCTCGTACAGAATGGCTAAGACTTGCACCACCAAATCCTCTTCCAAGTTCTTGGTAAGATTTCCAAAAAGGGTGTCTCTATGGGGAGATCTATCCAGGGTATTACCTGAGACGGATAAGGGTATAGATTTCCTGAGAACAAACTTGAAGTCAGAATTAGATCGGTATACATATATATAGAGATTTATAAAACATAAGCCATATGTAGTCTTTCCATTATAAGCATGCAACCACCATTTCTGGTCAAAACACCACACATACAGTCTTATACTGAAACCATTTATAATTTCACAGACTATGATCATAAATGTCAGAATATACATTTCAAGATGCAAGATGTAAAACACTTATCAAAAATAACACCAGATGTGATTGCCACTGCTGAAGGGGTTCTCGTTTCCACCCAACCATAGGCTCAAAGACTCCCAACATATTTACCACTAGCCACCCCCGAGCTGAGACCATGATGCTGTGAAAATCAGTGTCTGTTTTTCCAGTGACCGAGAACAAAGGTTACTTTCCTTCTTCTCTGCTATCACTCTCTGTATTTTTCCAGAGTTCTCCTTTTCCTCTTTCCCTCGCGTCTGCTCCCTTGATCACACACTCTTCCTGCCTTTTCTCTTCTTGGCGAGGTTGCATGTGGCACGATCTTCCTCGCGATGGTCAAGTCTAAGGACTCTATGGATGAGCGGTTCACCCCCATCCCTCATTACTCATGAGGATCCATTTACCTACCAACTTGGCGAGTCATTTAATTTGGGGCCAGCGAGCCGCTCTTGGTTCTTCAGGCCAGTGAAGTCCAAATATGGTATTGGTTTCGGTGGAAGTTAATGCCACCTTTCCAAGTGCCTTCCACCACCTTTCTTCAGCCATTGTGGTCTCTTTTTCATCACACCCCCTCTCAACAGTCCTGCAATATATATTCATAATATTATTTACATTCATCGACCTTTTTCACAATGTCCATTCACATCACACATTCACATTTCTGAGTTTGCCACAATACTTGGCTAGTATATTTATTTTTACAGATTGGGGGAAACAGGGTGTTACAACTCCCTCCCCCTTAAAGGAACACTGTCCTTGGTGTTCTTTCTCAAACACCTATCATGCCTTTCTCATTTGGCCACTTCAGAAGGCTTGGCCTTCATCCTCGGTTCGGTCCTTTTTCAGGATCTCAGTCTTCGTCACCTGCCTTCCAAAATTATTGGACAACAAGAACATTAATCACAATTTTGCACAAAAACATCTTATTGTTGCTCATAATTCAAAAGGAAAATTTCATAATTTGAGCACAATACTTATCTGTGCAATTTATGGATCTATATCCACATGGTGGTTTTGTTATCCATGCTCATCGTCCTCCTTGACATACCCATTGGATGCATGATTCCAATTCAATAGCTCACAAGAACTATCATGATTTCATCTTCCTTTCCAAGGTTTTCCCACACGGGAAATTACCCCCCTATGTGCATGATCCCAATAATTTATAGGAAATTATTAAGGTCTCCTCTTTCTTGCGGTCACTCACCCTCCAGGCCCAAGCTCAGGCATCCCCTTCACTGTTATACAGTCCCTCGGGTGATCCATCTTGCCCTACCGAGGTTTTCTTGCATAGGAATCTTAGAGATCCTATTGAGTCTTACAGTTGAGGCATCCCTCAGACTTGCTCTGTCGAGGCATCCCTCCGGCTTGTGTTACCTCAACACAATAATTTTCAGGCGATCATGGATTATCATGAGGTTTTCATGGCTTAGCAGTAGCCACGTTCATCATCTTCAGCTTTGACATCCATCATCTGTTCCTTTCAAGACAAATCTTTTCTTCTCACCTGTATCATAGGTACACAATATTTCATGAGACGTCATCATAAATTCTAACTTTCAGAATTTTATTGCAAACCTCTCACCCACATATTTATCAAGTCTCACGATTTGTTTTCATATTTTTCCTACTCAGGAACCAGATTCATAATTATGGGACTTTCCTTCCCATAACATTTTAGCTTAGCAGGAAATTGGTCTTCCTTATGGGCTTACAGTATTGCCATATCCAAGACTCCTTCTTCCTGCATTCATTCCTCAGTTAATCAAATTGTTAGTTCTCATGTACTTACATTTTATTGCACCTTTACAACATTGTCACAACAATTTCAGAATTGTGCATACTAACAATCAAATTCACTTTCTCAAAAGGAAATAACATTCCTTGTAGTTTGGCTCAGCAGGCAATCGGTATTTCCTATGGGCTTACCTTACTGCCATATCCATGACCCCCCCTTCTTCCTGCAATTCATTCTTCAATC